>APFE031071321.1:117269-141832 GCA_000404065.3 Pinus taeda
TCTTTTATTCATAAAATTAATACAATCAAGTTTGTTTTTCTCAATGAACTGTCTCTAATGGTTTATTTTATGAGCTCCGTGATCTTCATAATGAATATGTTTTGTTATATGTAGGTATGCTTTGATGTGTGCTTGTTTGTGTATACATGTTATTAAACAAGAACTGCTTGAAGCTGTTGGGATAAAACTACCTAAAACAAGCGTTCGACCGAGGTAGGGTCTATTACACTTCTTAGTATTCATTAATGAATTGAAACATGTTTAGAGAAAAGTAGATTTGCTTGTGCTCTTTGTTGCTAGATATCATTAGATACTAGGGAGATCGGTCTTGTCCGCAAGAACGATTTATCTGGCCAACACCAGATTCCCATAGGGAGTGGAATATAGATAACATGAGTGTTGGAAAAATTAAGTAAATGATTGACATGATGTATACAGAATATAAACTCATGTGTCTTAGGGGAAAAAGTTAAATTGATGCTTGCAAGACCATTATTCAATGCTTTACAAGGACACTCCTCAGGTGGTGGGAGACAGAATCCTCTCCTAAGCTCATTGAAACAATGGAAGCAAAAGTTCTTAAAGATGAGAAAGGAGATGTTATACACAACTCTGATGGCACTGTCACCAGCAATATGATCAACGCACTAACATTAATGATTCTAGAACATTGGTGTGGAAGTGAAATTGAGATCACCGATAAAAATGAGGTCATTGTCATGAACTTGAAGTGCCACAAAATGTCCCAATATGAAGACTTCCATAGGGACTGGATGTAGAGGATCTATGAAGTGAAAGACTCAAAGAATATGTTATGGAAATAGGTATATCTTGCATCCCTGCCATCTAGATTTGTTTATTACATTAGAATGCAAGAAGTCTTCCAGTTGCCTTTTGAGTCATATCCATGGGGTGATATATATGCTAACATTACAAAGGCACTGGTAAGTCTTTGTACAAGCTCAAAGGTAAACAAATCTCTGGAAAAACATTCCAGACTGCTAGATAAGAAGTCCATCTGCAGTAAGTATGGATTAACAATAGATGATCCTTTGGTAAAATGAGGAAAAGCTAAGAAAAGGGCAAAGAGAGAGTTCAAAGAAACTTTTTATAAGAATAGAAGAAATTATCCAAACTAAAGAAGGAAATATTCCAAGCATAATGAAGGCCAAACTTCCAGAAAAATAAAGGGATATTATAAATATGCTCCAAGAACACATTATTATAATCCTTCAGACATACAACTGCATTCCACAAAACAAGAAAAGTGGAATAAAATCACTTGTTGGTTATGTGGGCAAAATGGACATACATCCTCCACATGTCCACAAGGTGAAGAATCAAAGTTAAATAGGGGCAAGAAATCTGAAGCCTTTGTCCAGAAAGCCAAACAAGTTAAGCATGAAGGAAGAGGAAGAGAACCAATGATCTGTATGAAATGTGGTTCTCATGCACATAGAACAAAACACTCCCCAAATGTTACCATCAGAGAAATAGCCCAGTAGCATCAGATTGAAGAATCTTCCTATGATTCTTTTAGTTCTTCCTCTACTTAAGAACTACAAGCTCACATAGAGCATTATTTAGAATCTGATTCTTTAGATTGTTTATGTTCTAATCCTGAAGAATGTGCTTGTCATGCTCAATATGATTATGATTCTGAATATTATAGTGAATCAAGCGAAGAAGGGGAAAGCACAAGCCCCAGAAGGAAAAATTCCTCATTGTAGAAACAAAAGAAGACGAGCTGTTAATTCTATCCTAGATAGGAGCCATGGAGGAAGGAGACATGAAAAACCGCTTGATCGAAGCTTTTACAGACCAGCTCAAATGCAAAGCTTCAAAAGAATAAGGTAAGAAGTCCTTATTCATTGATGCTTCGTATGAAAGAAATACAAAATCATTTCAAATGCATCACCAAAACCCTGGTAGAGTGAGATCGCTCACTCTAGGAGAATTTAGCTGTGAGATTGATAATCTCAAGGTAGAAAAATCTGCAATAAAATCTCAAATTGTAGAGCTGAAGAAAGGAAAACAGGTGGCAAGAGAAGAAGAAGATGATCAGCCATGGGATACTACTCAATATAGTAGTAACCAATAGATCCAGGTTGATGAAGGAATCAAGGATACAAACTTTGGATTCAAAGATATGAGATTATTAACTATCTCCTATCAGCAACACCATGTTAAAATAAATGTCTGCATAAAGGGGCAAATGTTTGAAATGGTTGCACTTCTATATTCTGGAGCAGACATAAATATCCTCAACATGAAAAATATTCTAGCACAATATTGGGTTGTTGTAGAAAGAAAATTCCTCAATTTGGGTAATAAAAAGCTCTAATATGAAGTACCCAAAGCTTCCCTCTATTTTGATATTCACTATGTTTATCTGAACTTTCCAGTGGCTGATATACCAGTAGACTGCATACTGCGAAATGTTTTTCTAGCAGCAATAGAACCTCATGGGTCTCTTAGACTCAAAGGTGGAAAAGCTGGATATTTTATCTCTGTCCCCACATCTAAGGGGACAAGGAAGAAAATTGAGCTTCCATATATTTCAAATCCCATAATTTCAACAATGGTCCAAACTATGCACAATTTGGAACAAAGATGAAGCTCAGTTATCATATCTAAAAGTTCGGAAGACTCCTCTAAGAGTAGAAGAAAAACCCAATTTGCCCCAGACAAAGAGAAAAATTGAAGATCTAAAGAAACAAATCGATGAAGAATGTTACTCAGAAGAACCTAATGCATTCTGACATAGGAAGCAACATACAGTAGAGCTCCCTTACAAGGGAGGATACGTTGGTAAGCCTTGTAAGAGCCGAGCAATCCCTATGAGAAAAGAATATAGAGATCTTTGTGAGCAAGAAATTCAGCAGCTCCTTAGCAGAAAATTGATCATAGAATCAAACAGTCCTTGGAACTATTATGGGTTCTATGTAAACAAGAGAACTAAACAAATTAGAGGCATCCCAAGACTAGTCATAAACTATAAGCCTCTAAATTCAGTCCTAGCTAATGACACCTATCCCATACCCCATAAAGGAGATCTAATCAGGAGGATAGCGGGGGCCAAACTCTTCTACAAGTTTGATTTGAAAGCAGGATTTCTGCAAGTGGCCATTTCTGAAAAGGATAAATTCAAGACTGCCTTCAGCATACCAGCAGGACATTACGAATGGAATGTCATGCCTTTTGGGATAAAGAATGCTCCATCAAAGTTCCAAAAGGTAATGGATAATATTTTCAAGCCATATTTTGATTGGCTAATTGTATATATAGATGACATCTTAATATTTTCTAAAACCATTCATGGTCATTTTAAGCATGTAAATATATTTAAGAGTTTGGTTAAGCACAATGGTTTAGTGCTTAGCAAAAAGAAGATAGAAGTTTTCCAATCTTCTATCAAATTTTTGGGGCACACCATCTACAATGGGAAGATTTCTTTGCAGAAACATGCACTCGAATGTGCAGATAGAGTTCCATATGTCATCAGAGAAAAGAACCAACTGCAAAGGTTCTTACGTTGCCTTAGCTACATCAGCAATTTCTATCAGGACTGTGCCAGTGACAGGAGAATATTGAACAAAGGACTAAAGAAGAATCCTCTAGAATGGACAGATGTCCATACAAAGGCAGTCCAGAATATGAAGGCCAAAGTAAAATCTTTGTCTATTCTGTACATAGCTGATGATATTTCGTATAAAATTGTTTAATCAGATGCGAGTGATATTGGATGGGGTGGAATTTTAAAACAAAAGGTTGGAAAAGAAGAACAAGTTGTTCAATTTTCTTATGGAGTATGGAATCCAGTCGAACTAGACTACTCCATAATTGAAAAAGAGGTCAAGGTAGCATGGAACTACATCAGTGAATTTCAAGTTTATCTCATTCATAAATCTTTTTTTCTCTAAATTGATGCATCTGCTTTATAGAAGGTGTTGAAAAAAGACATCAAAAAGGCCAGAGAAACCAAGTTTTCCAGATGGCAAGCTCTTTTTGCGAACTTTGATTTTCAGGTAGAACATGTTACAGGATACGACAACAATCTCCCTGATTTTCTTAGCCGAGAATACATTGAATCAAGAGATCATGTCATGATGATCATCACTGAGTGGGACCAACACTAGAAACAAGAAGTCTTAAGGACTATCCCGGATGACCAAGACTGCGAAACCTATAAGAAAAACTAGAGACCCACTTGGTAGCTGAGAAACACAAAGGTCTTGGACACCAACTTACAGCCCCATACAGATATCCAACACTTTGTCCCAGAGAGAAAAGTGTACCCTAAAGGAGGCAAGTGGATTCATGATATGATATATGACAAAGCAAGGCGAGATGTTGACATTGCACAGCGGGCATTGGAGCAAAATTTTCATGACATTGCCACTATTTGGTACCATGGAGGATTCAACATAGGAATATATGAAAGGTGTGTCTGCATATACATAACGAGAGATCTTTGGAACGAACTGGGACATGGCAGAACACAACCTGCTACCAAATGGCCAAGAAATGATCCCAAGGTCATTTTTCCAGACACAGTGTACAATTTTGTTGACTACAAGCAGCTCTAGTGGGACTTCGTAAAAGTTGACGCTAAGGTAGTAACTCACTACACCAAATTAAAATTTAGCGCCATTGGCCATTATCAAGGGTATCAATAATGTAAGTGGTTTAGGGACTGGTGGACTAATTATGGTGTAAGTACGACGGCAATGGACCCAATATGGCATGAAAAATATTGTGTGACTCATTGTAATATATGTAATCAGCAAGATATAGAATGCATTCATCCCACTTATAACACTGTGAAAGACATGACAAAAAGAGAATGGACGACCTACAGGTCATTTCCCTATAATAATTCCTTGCAAGAATATATGAGAAAACACATGGAGTGCCTTGTATTAACCAAAGTCTAGTATCAGATTGTACTAGGGAGACTGATGATAGTCTGTAGGATCTACACAAAATCCTGGGACGAAATGTTATATAAAAGAGATAGCTTCCCTAATTTGACAGTATTTTGACGGTTCTCATGGGATTTCCATAAAAATCATCCATATTGTAAACAATAAAGTACCAGTGACAAGGGCTTAATTGTGATCAGATTTCTCATGGACTTCGCTGTACTAAAGTTTCCACTATGTAAATAGTCTTTCCCATGGGCTTTCAGAAAAGAATCCACTGTGTTTTCTCGATTTCATAATCTTCCCATGTGTTCTATACTAAGAAGAATATTTTTCGTAAGATTTACTTTTCAGAGAGGAATCTGTTGGACGGTTGTCACCTTGGCATTACCCGAAAGCAATAATTCCATCCACCCTTCGGATTGGATTCTTTGTGCGGACGTTGCCCTCGCGGTACCTAAAAGTAATGATTCTATCCACCTTTAGGTCAGTTCATGGATAACCCACAGTAATGCTTGTCACCCCTCGTTATATAAGGAGGGTAAGGCTCATTACTGAGGCATTCGAATTTCGAGTCCGTTTGAGTCTTTGTGTGTTGTGTTGAGTTTCTCTCCTGCTCTGCATCTACGGACGGTCAGTGTGATCTGCTTGCAACATGAGAAGAACTCAAGTCCTTAGGTGATTTGGGAGCCTGCGCATCAATGTGCTCAGCAGTCGTGAGAACCTAAAGTGGCCGAATCATATACAGAGTCGACCAGTCTATAGATGGTTTTAAATCTTATACTGAGGCATAGTCTATCCTTTTTCAGGTAGCCTCCAGTATTGCGTGTTCCCTGCGGACAACATAAAGCCCGATAAATGCAAAGATAGTCAATCTCTGTAAAGAACCTCTCTCTATAAACAAGTTCATCCATTCTGAACTAAAATGACTACACCATTTTTGAATACTCTATGCATTTATAAAGTATGTTGTGGTAGTAATTTTCTCTGAGCTATCATTCGAAGTTCGCAGGAAGTTAGCCAAAAGAACGAAGGGACGCCAAGGTCATTGTGAGGCGAGGAAGCCGTTGTTCAGGGCGTGAGAGCGTGAAAGCTCTAAGTAGGTTCACCACTGGTTTGCTATGAGTTGGCTATCAGAGTCAAACGAAGGGACGCGGCAAGTAGTAAGCTCACGATAGGAGCCCCTACTCATAAATTGGTATCGGAGCCAGTAACGTCTGGCTCAAAAGGTCAGTATTCAAAACTCCATTATTCATAAAAGAATGGATTCTTTCCAGAAATTAGTTTCTTTCCGAAAATAGAAGAAAGAGAATCTAAGGCTGAAGAAAACCCTTTACGGGATATGTTTTCTTCTAGTTCTAGTAGAGTTTTAAATATGTCAAACTAGCTTATGAAGAACCCAAACCTTCTGCCCGATGGGAATTACCAGCTATAGCTCCTTCAGAAGTATATAGTGAGCTTTCTGCTTTTCATTTGATAACCGCTACTAGAATAAGCATTAAAGAGTCTGTAAGCCAAATTCAAGAGAATTTAGATAATATACAGATTATATCTCTGTTGAAACCCAAGGAATTACAAGCAGAGGCAAAGAAATTGAAAACAAATTATTTGCACTTGGATGTGTTCGAGTAGGAATCAATGACCTAACTGATAAAGGCTTAAATACTTTTGTTCTAGCAACTGTGAGAGATATGATGCACAACAAGTATACAGATTCCTTAATAGGCTGAATTGTTGCACCTCTCTTTGATGGCCCAATTTATTTTGATTGTTACCCAAATGTCTCTGTTTATTCCTTTGATGAAACCATAGACTAGATTCTACAAATCCAAATTCAGACTACTAGTTTCGATATGAAAAAGAAGAGAAATAATATTGTCATCCAGACCAAAGGCTGTTGATCCAGGTGAATATTGGTGGCCACCCACTAATTCCACGTGGATCCCCTATAGTGCTTCTTTCAGTTCTTTCAGTTTCCTTAATTATAGCACAGTTTACTATTTTTAGCAGTTTTTTGGGTCCTAAAATTTCGGAGCCGTTTTGAGGCCCTAAACGACGTTTTTTGGGAAATCTACCACCAGTGATTTTTCTATCTAAAAATCATCTTTTCTGTTGTAGTCCTCGAAGAGACCTTTCCAACGGGCTATCATGCGCGTCAAATGGAGATAAGACAACCAATTCGCGACCCTGGGAAGTTGACGTACCAACTTACCCAAAAACGGGGCCCACAATTTGGCGTTTCATCTTCTAGGGTTAGGTTTTGGAATGTAAAGGGTTTTTCCATTGTTTCTCAACAATAAATAGGCCTTCGAGCCTCATTGTAACACAGTTCAGAGGCATGTAGCCACACATCTCTTCTCAGAGATAAGCTACCATCGCCCTAGCTGGTTTATTTCTATTTCCGGTTGTAAGCATATTTCAGTATTTTCCATTAATGAAATGAAGTATTATTTCCGCTGCATCTTTGTGTATAAGGTTATCTCTGTATTTTATTGCGTTCCTGTTTAAATCCGGATCAGTGGTATCAGAGCGGTCTACTTTTTCTTTGTTTTTCTTTGCATGTCCCCAATGAGGTCAAGATATAAGGAGTTAGGGCTTGAACTGGTCGAACCTTTGCAAGACCAGACCCGCAAATCCTGACGGCCTCCCATGGAGGATGAGAAGAAAGACGAGGGGGCAGGAGATCCTATCAAAATCTTGCTCGAAGAAGCGCTCGAGCGGCAAAGGAACGCGATGATGGATAACTTCGCACAGATTCTTCAGCGGCTACCCAGAGGCAACGCATCGGCTTCCAACAGCTACTCTGGAAATGCCACACCGTTTAAGGTACAAGTGAATTTTGAAATCCCCATCTTCGAGGGTAAAATAGACGCAGATGTTGTAGATAAATGGTTAAATCTGCTAGAAGGGTATTTTCTATTCATGAATTTTCAAGTCGAGAAAAGATTGTTTTTGCTCTTCTCAAAGCAGCACCCCACGTCAAGGACTGGAGGGAAACCTACTGCGAGCAGAAGGATGAAAGCACGGGCTCATTATTTTCAGCCGCACCCACTTGGGATTCATTCTGAGATGCCATCAAGGAGCAGTACTACCCTGTCAAAAGCTATGAGGACAAATACATCAAATGGACCACACTGCGGCAAGGATGAGACCAAGATGTGCCGGAGTTCACAAACATTTTTCATACCCTTCGCACACAGTTGGGTATCAAAGATTCTGAGCTGCATCTGGTACTCAAATACCGCGGCTTCCTACACAGATACATCCAGGAAGAGATGGATTTCTTGAACATCTCCTCGCTCGGCACGTCATACCGATATGCTGTCAAAATCGAGCAAAAGTTCAAACAGAAGAAGCGATACTTTGGATCTGCAAATCCGAAGCCCAAAGGACAAAGCCAAGGTGGGGTGACCCAAGACAACCCTTCGAAGCCACAAGAAAAGAACAACACCACAAAGCCGAAGAAGGACACAGGAAAGTGGTGTGAGTTCCACAAGAGTCCCACTCATAACACAAGTGAGTGTCGGACCAAGCAGTTGCTGGTGGCCGAGTTGAAGGCTTCCGAATCAAATGCATGTTCTGACCCTGAGCCAGAACCCGACAAGGGGAATGGCAAAGGGAAGCAGATCATTGATGCAGATCCTAGTGCCATTGTTGCCACCGCCAAGATCCAGAAAAATGAGCCCGAAGATCCAGAGGAGGGGGAACGTCTTTTCCACTCATAAATGTGGGTGAAGGGTTTGCTGTTGCAATTCATTGTCGACAGTCGTAGCCAAAAGAACCTCATTTAAGCAGAGGTCGTGAAGCGGTTGGGCCTATCGACTACACCACATATGCAACCGTACAGTATCTGGTGGCTTCATGAAGGACGAGATCTCAAAGTTCGCCAGCAGTGTCGCTTTCCCTACATCATCAAGCCCTTCACAGATGAGGTATTGTGTGATGTTACACCTCTGGATGTTTGTGATATACTATTAGGCCAACCATACCTGTGGAGGCGACATGCTGTGTATGAGTCAAGGCCTCACACTGTCATTAATTCTTTGGATAGTTCATTATACAGGATACTGGAGGTAGCCCCACCTACCGCCACCTCTTTGATCACTGCTAAGAAAGGAAGCAAGCTCATCTCACAGACAAGGAAATTTATTTTCCGTCTGGTTCGCTCCCAAAGTAAGGGGAAGGTCATTGCTACATCCATGACCCCCGCGAAGGGTTCCTTTACGCAGCAACAACAACAAAGGGATACGGTCGTGATAGAACACAGTAACAACTTCTCCTCACCCATAGGGGTACCACACAAGCTTCAGGTGGGCAATAAAGTCTGGTTACATCTGCATAAATAACGCCTTACAAGAGCCCATAAGAAACTCCAACCACTCTGACATGGTCCTTACACCATCACCAAGGCTATGGGAAAAAAATTCTTTGGAGCACAACATTCCTCCATTCCTTCACTTGCATAGAGTGTTCAATGTGGACCATCGTCAACCATGCTTCCCACCATTACTGGACATATAAAATATTGCAGAACAACTCACCAGAGACCCAGCTCAGTAGAAGCTTCCTCATCTCAGGGAGGAACACAACGCAATGGGAACCATTGCTTCCTAAGTGGGGGGAGGAATGATCCAGGTGGATGTTGGTGGCCACCCACCTATCGCATCTGGACCCCCACAACTGTCTCTTTCAGCTTTTCAGTTTCCTTATTTGTAGCACAATTTACTGTTTTTATCTGTTTTTCGGGTCCATTTTGAGGCCCTAAACGACGTTTTTTGGGAAATCTGGGGGCAACATGGGTCCATGGACCGATGTTTCCCTTCCCAAAGTTGTGGTGCTCAGATAGATCTTTCTAACAAGCTATTATATGCATCAAACGAAGATCGTATGCCAGCGTTACGACCCCAGGAAATTGAGGTACCAATTTACCCAAACGGGGCCCACAATTCGGCGTTTCATCTTCTAGGGTTAGGTTTTGGGATGTGAAGGGTTTTCCATTGTTTCTCAACAATAAATAGGCCTTCGAGCCTTATTGTAACATAGTTTAGAGGCATGTAGCCACCACATCTCTTCCCAGAGATAAGCTATCATCGCCCTAGCTGGTTTATTTCCATTTCTGGTTGTAATCATATTTCAGTATTTTCCATTAATGAAATGAAGTATTATTTCCACTGCATCTTTGTGTATATGGTTATCTCTATAACTTTTTTCATTCCTGTTTAATTCCAGATCAAGATACCATCCCCAGATCTTGTATCGATGTCTCATACAACCTCATCGCCATTTCGAACGCTTCGGCCTGGGTAGAAAGTTTCTGTTGCGACAGCGCCGTCATCAGGTGCAATGTTAGAGATGCCACAAACCATGCACGATGCTACGTATCCGTGAGCGTAATATTAGCCTTGCAGATCGTACTCTTCAGTTGTTGATCCAGATCCCAGGGGGTCTCGCCTGGAAGCATCGCGATCTCTTTAAATCCGATGATTGACTGTGTCTCTGATTTCGACCGGCTAAACTCTCTGTTCAACGCATTCTGGATCTTTGCTATTCCTGCATTTGGGTGATCATTGGAGTGCTTGATATACCATGTCAACACGCGATCCTGCAGTGCACTCACCAATGTAGCCTTCTTAATGTTGTCGTCTGTGACCCCTTGTGCTTCCCATACTGCTCTTACCACGAACCAGAACTGGTTCAGATCCTCATTCCCTAATCCTCTGAATACGGGTAGCTTGATCACGCTTTCCACGCTGAACTGTGGGGGTGGTGGAGGTGGAGTGGGTGGAGATGGAGGTGAGGGAGGTGAAGCAGGTGGTGGCGTGGTTCGAGGTGGTAACTACAAAATGCGCTACCTTATCAAACTGACTACACTTCTCGGAGAGACCCGAGCGAGCTCTTCCTCGCTCTCTCGTGAAGGTGAAATTAAGGGACTATTTCCTAATCCCTCGCTACCTTTGTATATCTTTCCACTCCGCATCATTCCAAACATTAATGTATTCGAATAACCCGCTTTTCACATAACAACATCTTAATCCAAGTATTAAAATATTTAATATACTTACCTCGTGGTCCCTTAAGAAAACGTCATTTTGCTTCGCTGTAGCTCACAGTTGTGTATACCGCAAACTCAATGACAAATCCCCCTATTATCTAGTCGAGCTAATGGTCCATAGCTCATCCGATCTTATCTTCTGATGCCTCTAGTCTACGCACTAATTGTAGAGTCCACACTATCGGTTGGTCGAGCTTACACCTTCCCTGGCTATCGGCTAACCTTGTGATCTACTCATACAATTCAAAAGGAAAGGATATGAAGAAGATCTCATGGAATTCTGTATACACGTAGCAATCCAACCACCTTTTCTTGGATACCTGCAAAGTTCTATTTTCCCGTGTTACGAACTTGTGAATCTTCTTGTCCAACCACTCTTAAATTTCATTCTTTGTTGGGTTCCAGTGGCATGACATCAGACATCCCTTCGGCAGATCTCGGTCCCGACAACAAAACCATTTGTTGGCTACATGGGACCTGACCCAGGTTCAGCAATGAGTTTAGGCAAGAAAATCCCAATGCTACTGGCCCTTTCGACAATAGTCCATGGAGTGCGAACAGAGGTCTCACCCGAAGGAATATGGGGGGGGTGCTAGAACGAGGCTTCCGCACCCTAGGGATGTGTTGATGATGGTTTTGGAGGTTCGCAATCCTAATCTGTGCACTGCGCTACTCCGTGTAGCTTCCTATTCTTCGCAACCTACGCGCACCTTCATATTATTCCGATCCAATCCGATCCTTACTATTATATTAGTGCTTAGCTTAGTTTGTGCAGAACCAATATTCTTATTACTTGTTCAACTTTCAGATTAGCATGCGTACTTGAAAATAATATAAATTCATAAAGAATAACCATAACATAGTTATAGAACTGACTCCCCCCTGCGCGCTCAGCTGTAAGGGTCCGTGCACTTAGCTGCGGACTCTACTAGGCCTCTGTGCACTCAGCTGCAGAGCCTCTACCTACCACTATGACCCAATACACTTCAGATTCACTTATATCCTTTAACCATGCCCTCACATCTGTCTATTTCTTCTCCAAACTAAGACTGACTTTACCCTTAGAGCCTCTCTCTATTTATACAATCCCATGGTCTGCGGACTATGGGTAGGCCGACACACTTTATATTAAATTACATTATCTTGGGGCGGACAACCCTAGAATCTTGCGCTCCATGCCCGCATTTCGCGTGGTCTTTACATTACACTTTGACCAAAATTCGGGCTTCAAGCCCAAAAAACATGCTATGGGGGGATCCGCTGCCCAACAATAAATGGACCTTGCCTATACTTGGAGTCCATTCTTTTCCTTTTTTTTAATTCAAGTTTCACATTTTCCATATCTAGAGCATCCTTGGTATTGTCCTAGACATGCTCATTAGGGCTAATCTCCGGGAGTAGTCCAACCTTTTCTATGCATTCAAATTATGTTCTTGTCATGGATGTAACTTTTTAAATCCTTTTCCAAAGCATACCATAATAATCTTTGAATATAGAACTTCTTCATTAAGATGAAATTTAAATAGTAGAATCATACGTTTTTTCTTAGGGAACATAACATATCAACAACTTATATCAGTCTTTAGAAATAAAGGCAAGTTCATGATTTTCAACCTATTTTCTTCTCCACACTTTAGCATGACTTTATCCTTACCTAGTATAACTCTTTCCTTCCTTGGTTTGCTTAGGTAACCTCTTCATGTCACATTCTCATGCAATGTGACTAAGATTGTAGCGTCTGAAATCTTTTGTATAAGACTTGAATGAAGGATCAAATTTCATATACTTTATGCTAGTGAAGCCATATGGATCTTGTTTGTTTGCAAACTTTCTTCTAGAGGTCTAATGATCATTTATTTCATAGGCTTTGTAATCCCTAGCATTATGCTCAAAATTTCTACACTAAAATTAGTAACCAAGAAATATACTTTGATACTTGTATGAGAAAGGTTCCATTGAAGATCTTCTAAAGATATTTTGCCTTGTAGGACGTTGGATCCTTTTCTACTACTTGTTCTTCATTACATTAATGTCTTCTTTCTAATGGGGCTTCTTGAGAACATCAACATAAATTCCAGGAGTAGCAACACTTCCAATATGACCTTCTCTGTGACTTTCCTATTGAAAAATTCCAACTTTGTCTTGAAATGTTTCTTCAAATTCAACCTTTGGAGAGTTGGGGCTTGGATCTTGTTTTTAAGGAGTCTTACCTAGGTAACGAAGACTTGTTTTGTCACATGGTTATCTTTGACAACTGATAATGTCATCTAATACTTTTGAGCTCTTCAAGTTCTTGCTGAGCTTGTCAATTTCAACCCTCAACGAGATAACATATTCTTCAAGATCCTCACATGTTTATTCTTTCTTCATCATCTATATCTTCATTACTTCTTCCATTCTTTTTGTTGCTTCAAAATGGGATATCAAGGACATTATTTCTTCTTCTACTACTTTGATAAGTTTGTGATTCTTCTCTTCATAGTCTTGCATATTTTCTTTCAGTTGATTTACTAGTGCATCCTTATTCTATTTATATTATTTTAACTATGTTTCAAGAATGGAAACATCATGAGTCCTGATTTCCAATAGCTCCCTTTGTTCTCCATTAAGATATGCAAGATTCCTTATCTCTTTTATAGAGTAGTAGTGAGCTCATCTTGAACATGTTTCAATTCTTGTGGGTGACGCCTTGATGCATCTTCAACTGATTGAGCCCTCAAACTCACAATAGTTCCATATTCAAAATCGATAAATATCATTCCTACTATATCCTATTGTCCTTCATCATTTTGATTATTGATTTCTTCTAGTGCATATTTTAAATAAATAATTTCAACTTCTAGTACCTCAAAATGAACTTTTGTTTGTCTTAGTTGGGTATACCTCACTTCATCCAAAATTCTTGCTTCTTCTAGTTAAACCTTCAAAGTAGCAATATCATGGTCCTACTCTTTTCGGAGTTCATCATTTCCTTTATAATCTTGGAGCTACTATTCTATTTTTCAAACCCTTCTTCTTGAAGCTTTTAATTACTTTAAGGAAATTTCGATTGCTCTTTTATAATCCACTTCTACCTCATTTTCTTCTTCTACTTCCTCTAATCAATTATCCTCAATTGCACGAGGAACATCATCTTCATTATTTGTAACAGGACATGGACACATGGACATATATTGACCTTCATTTCCACAATTGAAGCAATGTGAAATACCTGATTCCTCTTTCTAATTGCTTTTAAAATCCACGATCATCAAGAAGAGGTCTTATTTAGGATTTGATGCCCTTTATTTTCCATGCTCTATCTTTTATCAGTAACTATTCCTGAAGGAACTGATTATGATACTACTTGTTAGACCAAATATCACACTGAGAAGCGCGGGGGGGTGGGGGTGGGGGTGGGGGGGGGTGAATCAATGTGGTATTAAACTTATCATTTTAAATAATTTTATCAATAAAAAATCATGTAGTAGTGTACCATAGTAATTTTAATCATAACAGTAAATGAACACATGCATCAAGAACCCATCATCGCATCAACACAAGAGGACACAAGATTTTACGTGGAAACCCTTGTGGGAGAAAATCACAAATTATTTTCTTTTTATTCTCCAATTCATTTACATATATTTGCATACATTGACCTACTGGAGTAACCCACCCCCAAGATGTGCAAGCAACTACTAGAGTTAGGATACAAACTAATTTAGGTACCAATCTTGAAATATGAAAGCAACCACTTGCAATAGGCTACAACCTGATTGAGGCACCAACCTTAGTGATGAGCAAGCTTTGACTTCCTGAAGGCTTCAATCTAATTGAGGAACCAACCTTTAGTGGAGGCACCACCTCCTTCATCAACTTTGTGTGGACCAAATTTCAAAATTTCAAACAATAATGTGACATGTCAACATACTTGGCAAAGCTTTGTCCTCTACAACATGGTAATTTGGAACCCTGCACTGTATATACAAACCCTACAACACCTTTTCCATAGGCTTTGGCCTCTACTATTTGTAATCACATTATAAACAAGAATTGAACTCTTCCTTCACCAATAACCAAATCCAATATTAAAGCAATATGTCAACCTCCGCTATCATATTATCGACCTTTATTATATCATAGCCAATATATAGACTTTTCCTTCACCATAGTAAGAGGATCTAGGATTAGAACAATATGTTGACCTCCACTATACCATAACCAAGTTTTAGTTCCTGCCTCTGCTAGATCCGAGATTAGAACAATATGTCGACCTCCTCTATATCAAAACCAAGATATACACTCTACCTTCACCATTATAACCACAAACTTAAGAACATACCTTGTCAAATTTTAAAATCAAGAAAAATATTTTCAGAGGGACCAATCACAAAGTGTTGTGGGATATATTTTATACAAACCAAATGGAAACCCTCCTCACAATGAAACAAACCTGCTTGAGGAACTTGGAAATGACTACACATACCACAAAACCCTTAATCAACCAAGCCAATCTTGGAACTCAAACATTGTATTTTCATTGTTCGAAAGTGTATTTAATGGCATCATGGTCATATGTATTTACACGTAATTATGTGGTCCTAGGGTGTATGTGGGTTGACCTAGACCCATCAATTTCACCAACACCTCTGAAGTTTAAAATCATATGACCATAATCATTTGACCTTAACACTTATAACTATATGACAATGTTTTTCCACCATATGACCTTCGTCGTGACTATAAGGCTCAACCCTTTATTTAATGTTATCATGCCATGTGATCTAGTCCCCAAGGGTCCATGGTCATTTGTATGATTATGTAAACATGATATCATCATGCCATGTGGCAGCTCGTGAGAGGTGCAAAATGTCACCTATTTTTGGCCTGTTGTAGCTATTATACCCCCCTCCAAAAAAATTTCCATGCTTTGATTTTTGAGCCTCCCTTTGGTCATATGAATTGTCATTTTAACCTACTAAGGCCACCCTTGGTCCTATTTTTACAAGTGTCAAGTTTTCTTCTTTGAGGACCAAGTGTCACAACCTCTCATTCTTTCATGCCAAGCTTGTGATATCTTAACTATGCATTACCTTAACAATTACTGGGCACTTCATGATGACAGTCAATCCTTGTCAACAGTAATTGTTCAACTTCTAAAGATAAATAATGCCATTTTGTGAAGACAAGCTTAGGCATGATTGGATGATACTATTTGTGTGCCTTGATATGAGGGATTACACAGTTCTTTGTGGTAGTCAACTACACAACTCCTTGTTGGAGTGAATTGCAAAACCCCTTGTGACATGCAACTGTGGAGTTAGTTGTGGAAGAAAACTACACAATCTGCTGAGACAACCAACTACATAGTCTCTTGTTCCGGTGAACTACGCAATTCCCAAAGATAGAAAACTAATCATTCCTTAAAAGTATCAAGTGTGCACTTCCCAAGGATAGCCCATGCACACTATTAGATGGTAGTGTGGCACGTGTTTCCAAATGGTTATCATACATGTGCAATTGACTAAGTTTAGCTCCTTTATTTTAGGCATGCACACTCGAGACCCTACCCTAACTTCGTAAGTGCTCATCTAAATAAGAATTCCTCCTAGAGCTCATTCTCACACACATATTTGGAGCTATATTTATTCTTGTGATCACAAAGACATTTTGGTTTCATTTGTGATTCTTTTCCGAGTAAGTTTCTTAATTGTCACATTTTGTTGCTTTTGCTTTTGCAAGTGTCATTTTGACCTAATTTTCACATAACAAGTGTCACTATTACTATTATTAGCTTCTGCAAGTGTCATTTCAATATTTTATGCTTCTTTTCTAATGTTTCTTCGTATTCCATGTCTTTTAACATGTCAGTAATCATTGTTTCTAGGTATATTAATGCATGCTTGTCTTCTTGATTTCATTATCTTTCTTACTTTATGTGAATGCTTACTTAGATGAATCTTGAATTGGTCCACATCCTTCCTCCCCTCAATCAGTTGACCTTGAGCCTTACCCTCTGTCGAAGAAAATTGTGTAGTTCCTAGATATTTCTTCCCTCTCCAACTGTGCATTGTGCAATTCTAGCCAATAGGTGAACGCTATTTCCCACGGTAACTATGAACTATGAAATCCTGGGCCTCGGTTATGCATTGCACGTTTCCAACCAGTAGTGAGGTCCCTCTTTTCCACTATCACTGCGAACTATGGAATAAGGAAGCGTCTTTCCATCAACAATTTCACATTGTGCAATCTTAAGTCACAACCTCTTTCTTTTCTTACTCAAATTGCACAATCCCCTCTCAATCACTACATAGTGCGCATTTCCAATGACCAGTGAAGTCACTTGCCTCTATTTTGCTCAAGCATTGCACAATCCGTCTCTTAGTGGTTGTCTTTTGCTTGTGAGTGATTGATAGATTATTTGATCTTTTGTGGAACTGAATTATTGTTTCCATGAGTTCATCTGTTTCACCAGGTACTATAGATCTAGAACATATCATTCTTTCACCATCCACCAAAACCATGCCTCCAACTATAAAGAAAGGGCCATCAAAGGAGGTTACCGATATCTATACTGAGGATGTTGTGGATAGTACTTTGACATGAGTGCCTATCTTGTTAGACACACAATGCTTCATTGATACATATTCTATTATTAAATGGCTAACCATAAAAGATGTATTAAATAAAATGGATTTCATGAAAGATATGGAAGAAAGGGAAGTTTACGAGAATGTCAGGAAGTCAGGGTTCCACAAAGTTGCTTGCAGGTATCATGTGTTACCTTGTGCTGATGCCATCAAATGGACACTGTAGGGTCTAGACACCAAGAACATGGTGCTTAATAGTGTTAGTGGGTAACATATTACCTCTTACCAACCACATGACTTACACTTATACTATAAGTTTCCCAAGCCTGAGTAACATTTGAATTCCCATTTTTATGTAGATTGGAGTTATTTGGACACAAGAGAAGCAATTAAGTCATCATGGCAAGAACCAACTAAGTTTTGGTAGAATCCAGATGGTATATACTAGGTTAAGTCTCTCAAAATGATTTATCAGTACTTGATGGCTATGTGTTGCAGGATCTATGGGTAGAAGAACACTAAATTCTATGATGAAGGTTGGATATTCATGCTTTATGCACTTGTCACAGAAGGAAAAGTATTCAATTGGTCAAATTTTTTGGCTGAACAACTAAATATTAATGTGACCAAGGTGAAAGAACCACCATAGGGAAAGAAACCACAGTTATACATGTATTCCTACTTACTAGATGGTATTTGTGCTTGCCATGAGTTCCTAAGTCTAGGATAGAAGTGGAACCTAAGAGAAATCCCTATCAATGTTCATTGTAGGTTATTATCAGAATACAACTACAAAGGAGTATATGAAAAACTTGTTGAGCACTTCTTCATGGTATTATATCAGTTGATCTTTGAAGTATAAGCTCCTTGCATGTCTCATGAGGCTAGAGAAGTAATTGCAGAGATAACATATTGGTTTGCCTCACCTCTAGGCACATAGCTCAGAGTGTTTGGTTCTCAAATGCCTCCATATCTTCTGCCAAGGTATGTAACCGATAAAGTGGTCATGTAGGAGGTTGGATAATAACTTAGCATAGGTCTATCTTAGTTGTTGTAGAAGAAGAAGAAGGCACATTTTCCTTCCTTTCCTTTGTGAGTGGGATCCTATGAGCTCAAGAGCTTGAAAGTTGAAGAAATAGATGATGATTAACATTTCTGCCTTAAGTTCGATGATATAATTTTTCACAGATATGATCCTAGGGGTGTGTGTAAACAATGTTATGCCAAGTTTCATTTTTCCTAGATTTATAAGTCTGATTGTTGGGAAGAAGAATAAATATGAAGAACTGGTACAATGCTTCCTGAGTATATGCATCAAGTGATGAGGCAGGCCCTTCCCATGTGACTCATGAGTAAGATGTTGTCCAAAAATGGAATTAGCAGGAAGTGCCCACTCTAGTCAGCATTGCCAAGCCTAATAGGAAAGTTGTGCATGATCCCAAAGCAGAGAGGAGACAAAAGTTTAGAGAAGATCCCACTATTACTAAAACAACCATTACAGTATAAAAGAGGAGAAATAAGCTTGAGGAATTAAGGAAGAAGCAACAAGAAGAGGAACAAAGATGATAGGAGGAGAAAAAACAAGAAAAGGAGTGGAAGAAAAAATAAGAACAAGAAAAGAAAGAAAGAGAGGACATGCAAATAAGATAGGAAGAGTTAAGAAATAAGGAAGAATAAGAAACTAGAAAGAAACAACAAGAGGAAATATGGCAGAAACATAGATAAGAGGAAGAACAACAAAAGCTGTTTGAAGAAGAAGAACAATATAAGTAGTTGGAAGAAGAAGAAAGAGGGAAGAAGTTGGATGAAGAGATTTTAAGAGAGATTAAGGAAGAGATGCAAGCGTAGGACATAGAGGTTGAATAAGAGGAGGATAAATAGGTGGAAGAGATTGTGCCTATTGTAGAATAGACCAACCATCAACCTCCACCTCCTCTAACTAGTGACCACATTCCATTCAGCAAGATGGGAATATATCCTCCATAATATGGCTTGGTCATGGATATTTCCAATCTTATCTCTAATTAGTTGAAGAATAGAATAATGTAGGAGAGGTGAAGGTACTATCCAAATGACCTTTTTTCATCCTATTTCTATCCACACAGAGAAGGTAAATATGCCTAATACTAGGAGGAATTTGAGAACAGTTGCAGCAACAAATGCAACTTTTGCAGAAGCTACAAAAGCAAAAATTGATTTCTTGATGAAAGAGAATGAGCAATTAGAAAAGGAGTTTTCTTCTGCAAGGTAACAAATTGATCATCTCCTAGTTGAGAATCATAGGTTGGCTTATGATAATTCTAACATGAAGGAGCTACAAGCAACAATATTTGAGGGAATTCAATCATTGGGAGACACAATGTGACAACTATATGATGAAATGATCACCCTTCATAAGGTAGTAGTGCCCCTACATAAATGTAAAAGAAGTCACATGAGAATGTAAAAGTTTTAAAGACAATCCATGTAGCTATTGATGTCATCCAAGAATAGGGCATTAAGTATAGAAATGCACCATTAGAGTTGGTTAGAAATACAAGTCAAGATGTTGAGTTGGAAAGGGTTAAGGTCAGGATGCTTATACAAAGTAATAAAGAACTTAGCACTTATGTGACCAACATCATATCTGCCTACTAGTGATTGTATCATGGGTTGGACTCCTTGGTAAGAGTGCACAAGGTACCTTCCATTGGATCATTTACAGAAATGAAGGGGAGAAATGTCATCAAGAAAGAGATAAAAGAATTCTTGAGCGACTTGAGACATGTGACCACTAAGGAAGATTTAGAAATCACAAGAGATAATATTCTACAACTTGTAGTTGGACCTGCCAAGTTGAATATGAAGTTGTGATTTTTGTGGAACAATATTCAAATTGGTTCCAAAATTGCTTATCTGGATAGAGTGGAGGCAAGAGTTAGATATAATCTAGATCCTCCATCAAAGCTTGAAAACATAGTAGTGGATTACAAGGTTTGGTATCGATATGTCACATCAAAACTACATGTGGAAGTTGTCGAGCTACAATTTCCTCAAGCTCAATAATGATATATTAGTTTTTCCTTGTTAGGCTCTAGCTGCATTTTTGTCTTATGTAATTTTGCATTTCCAAAATAATAAGAAATGACAATGCAAGTGGAAGTCCAAGAGTCACATAGGGAATATGAAGGGATATTAGGAATAATAAGGACAAAATAAGCTCAAGAGTCATGAGGGAGCTCAAAGGTCATAAAAGAAGGTGAAATTTCACCCCATTTGTTATAAATACACCCTCATAACTCAAGTAAAGGGCTTGGAACTTAGGATTTTTAGCCTTGGCTTCTCTAGCTTAGTGTAGGAGTGAATATCATTCTTTAAAGAAGCAAGTGGTAGCCTCATGTTCCACTATTGGGGCTAGTGTCATATCATTGTATTGTGTACTTGGAATTTTGAGTTAATCATCATAAGATCTCAAATTCCAGCACACTTTCATACATGTATCATGGATATTGTAAGACTAGTTGTTGGGTCAACTTATAATGCAAATTAACACAAGTATTTAATTATCAATCCGGGGTTGTAGAACTTAGAAGCATGTCCAAAGTCTATGGATTCCAATGGTAGTCAATGTTAGAAGATGAAATATAAAGATTGAAAGAAATGCATATTACAAATATAAAATCTAATTAAGTAATTTCCGATTCACCTATGTAATATGTGAGGGATGAGGCTCCTAACTTAGGAAAACTAGGTTGTCCTTCCCTACAATGCTACTTTCATGAAGAGAAATCCAAAAGCACTAGTTAACAATGGTTTATGATGAAAAATATGTAAAAGGAGAGGATCTTGACCAAGGAGGACCAGGTTGTCCTTCTTCAGAATTCTTGCTTCAAACAAGAAATGCATAAATAACTTCAAATAAGAAAAGGAGAATGAAATTCAGTTTTAGGTCAAGATCAAATAGAAGGAGAATTTAACTTAAATTCCTATGTGCCCCTTCATATGTAGATTAGAATTAAATCAATATCCATTTAGAAATTATCACACATCTAAATACATTCGAAATAAGAACTAATTTATGAAAACTATGAAAATTTAACCAAGAAGTGTACTTAGCTTGGTGTGGGGGCCCTCCACCCTTGCCTTGCACAGTTGAAGAAATATTAGCTACAACAACTTCAGTAAATCAACCAACCATAAACAACAAATTGAAATGAAATAGGTTCAATTAACTTTCAGTCTTCAAAAAGTCTCAAAATTAGATTACATAAATTCTACATTCTTAAGCCTTCAATAGTCTTGGCTTAAATACAAGATCATGAAACAAACTGATCTAGGGTATCTCTAACAACTATATCTCTCCATATCCACCTATCCAAGTCGAATTTATCCAACCAATCACTAAAAATATGGAAAATCCCATGAAATCATAAAACTGCCCTATTTCCTAGGGATTTGACTGGTCCTGTTTGACCAACTTTGACCATGCCTGATTTAGCTTAGTTTGACCAAACCAATTGGAGTTAGTCCTGTCCTAGTTCCCAAGCTTTCCATAAATGTATCTAGCTCGTGCCCAGTTGTCCCGCAAATATGAAATCCTTATAGCTATTACGGGAATTTTTTATTCTGTCCAAAAATTGCACTTGAAATTCAATTTTCATAAAAACTTCTAAAAATTGCAAAATTAAATTTAAATAATTGAATATGCATAAAATACATCAAAATGAAGTGGATGTGATGGAAAAAGGATGGAAAATATAAGAATTAAGTATGTTTTCTTAAGCAAAATTGGACCAAAAACGAGGGCCAACATCTCCCCCTTGTTGATGTTCAAGCATGTCCTCTTGCCTGTCTCCTCCGTTTCTTTGATATTCTATCTTGTATGCTGACTGACCTGTTGATTTACCTGTAGATATGACCCCTGAAGATGAAGCTTCCTATTGAGTTTCTTGTAAAAGGATATCCATGCATTCATGTCCTTTTTCTCCTTCCTTTTCTCAAGCAACTAACACTTTATTTAAAAAAAAAAATCATTCATATTTTTTTTACACTGTTGTCCACTCACCAACACCACTTGACACCGTCATTGTTAGGTCCCTATAATACTAGTGATTACCCCATTATTTTTGTCATTGTATCCTTATTGTCATTGTTGTGACCGTATTGTCCCCATATTGTTATTATTGTGCACCCCAGAAGCCCACTATTGTTTTTTATGTGGCCTTATATTATTATGGTTAGGTTGGCTTGGGTTATACTGTGACACCTTAGACTCCTATATATAGAAAGGAGGTTTTGTCATTTGTATCACCCAAGAATTATTCATTTGTGTAATGTAAAGGAGGTTTCCCCCTCGAAGAGGCTTATTTTGAAGGCATTAATCTCTCTTTTCCATCTTTTTGTGAGTTGGTTTCATAACATTTGGTATCAGAGCTTTGGATTCTAGGGTTTCGCTGCTCCAAACAGGTCATTGTGGAATTTTCTCTATAATTTTTTTTTGCAACGTTTCATAATCTAAACAAAAAACCCATTTCAGAAGCCATCAGGCTGAACCTTGGATCCAAATTTCAGATCTTGTCTCACTATATTTTCAGATATATAATCTGAGGAAGTTAGGGTTTCTGCAAGCTCCTAAATTACATCCCAAACAGGTGATCTTGGGAAAATCGTCGTAAATTCCTCTTTGAGCATCAGATTGTAATTTAGTAAGAAGTTACAGAAAGAGGACGACCTGTGGTTTTCTGCGTATCCTTTTTAGGTCCTAAGGTCAAAACAGGGATACCTGTCACTTCGTACAAGTTCACTGTTGTGGAAAGGTATATAATCAGGTCATCTTGGGAGATTGTGCATAATGTTTTCTTCAAGAATCCAATTTTGATCAGACTAGTGGCATTGGAAAGAGGACGCAATGAACTACCGTAGGTCCGAATTTTAGAACTGGAAGATAAACAATTACTGAGATATATCAGATTCAATATCGAGGGCCTACAAAGTGAAAAAAGGTCTGTATTTTTTTTTAAATATTTGCATAAGCTTGGTTTGAAAAATTAGTTTGAAGGAATTCAATGGGCATAGGGAAGCATTATTATCGGTAATTGATGCCCCGAAGAAAGAAAATGGAAACACCTAGTAAACAACCTGAAAGCTCTAGCATGACTCATGAAGAAGAAGAAATGCTACATGATATATCAAAATTACGAGACCAAGTGCAACAAATGTCACTCTCACAAAATCTAACAGAAGATAAGATAAATGGCGTGGAATCGAAGATAAATGGTGTGGAAGCTAAAATGAATGGCGTGGAAACTAAGATGGATAGCATGGAAGCTAAGATGGACGACATGGAAGCTAAGATGGATGGTATGAAAACATTGCTACTAGAAAGGCTTCCTAATGGAAAAAATGTAGGAGAGGAAACTCATAATGAGAACAAAAGGAATGTTAATCATAATTTGAAGAATGACAACATGGAAGATTTGAAGAAAGACATTGAAGTATTGAAGGAAGGTTTGACAAAATTGCTACAAGAAAGGCTGCTTAATGGCAAAAATGTTGTAGAGGAAACTCATGATGAGAACAAAAGAATTGTTGATCATGATTTCATAGACTCTAACATTGGAACAAAGACCCGCCATGTTCCAAAGATCGATATGAGGAAGTTTGATGGCAAGGATCCCGCAACATGGATACTATAGATGGAGCAATTTTTCGATCTCAATAATGTGCAAAACACACAAAAGGTATGTATTGCAACTTTATATCTGGAACCAAATCATTTTGTATGGTATCAATGGCTTTACTCTCATAAACAAATTATCACTTGGGAAATTTTTAATGAAGAAATGAAAGCACATTATGAGGATACAAAAATCAACATTTTTTTTAGCCAATTGATAAATCTCAAACAAAAGGGTTCAATGATGGAGCACATTGAGGAGTTCCAAAAATTGAACATAAGGGTAAAAAATATTCCAGAGGAGCATAGGATTGATGTGTTCATAGGGACTTTAAAGTATAATATCCAACATGATGTTC
>APFE031071321.1:166915-190123 GCA_000404065.3 Pinus taeda
ATATGCATTAGATTCATTAGTTCAAAATGATTGGCTTTAAACCACATTCACATGCTTTTCACACTTTGGAAAACAATGTATTTTCATGAGGAGAGGCCTACTTGCAACCTTGAAGCAATCCGGGGTTGTTTGGCAGCTTACTGGTGAAATTTGGTGGAGGAATTCCCAACGGGTCGCTCGCCTCTGACGGGTCGCGCCTGTGTAATTTTTACACTGCTGGAGGTGCCCTGATGGGTCGCGCACCTCTGACGGGTCGTGCCCTTTTGTAGGAGGATTTTGGAGGCCTTCCTTGTGTTGGAATCGGGTGAAAGATAGCTCTTTGGAAAGGTCTTGGAGTCTAATTTCCAACCCAACTGGAATTTTTCAATTTGGAGTTCATTTGCCCTGTCAAAAGTCAAATCTCCCAAGACTGGTCAAAAAGTGCCAAATGACGCTTCGTCAAGGAAGAGTGCTGTTGCAGTCAACTTTGTAAATCCTTCCTAAACCCAAAATTGAGCTCATGATAGCTCATTGATAATATATTTGTGTCTAGTTATCATTTTACCCATCAAGTAAATCATTTGGTCAACCAAGCTAGGAGAAAACTTGATTTTCCCAAGGTCACTTCAGAGGTGCCCTTGATTCTCCCGAGGCAACGATATTCTTTGAAATTTCTCTCAAACCATGACACCTGTGCAAAAAGTGAAGGAGGATTTTCTTCTTTGGAATGTTTTGGACAAAAACCTCTCTAAGTTTTCCCAAATTCATCTTTTATTGCTCTGGAACATCATTTGAGTGCGACTTGTCCCGACGTGTGAAACAAGGAATTTTGTCGAAATGGAGCGAAATGACGGGGATAGGGAGCTTCTAAATTCTTGGGGAAATTTTTGGGAGTGGGGAGGGATGTTGGGGAGCAGGGGAAAGTGGAAGCTCAGAGATTGCGTGAGGGGAAAGGGTCCAAAAGGGCAAAACACAGGCCCAACCTAGAAAATTGCCAGGTTGTAGCTAGAAACTAGGGCTTGTGGAGAAATGAGGAATTTGGCGGATCTAAGGGATGGGAAGTGTTTGATAAGGTACTTTAAGGATAGGGTAAGGTGTATGAACATCTGGATACAAGTTTTGTTGATGATTTGGCCGTCCAAGAGAAATTGGCTTCAAAACCCTAGGAGAGGGAAATGAACTTGCCAAGGCACAACTGAAGCATGAACAAGATGTAAAATGACTCATTAGACACTGACATGATAATGAAAACCTTATGAATGATGATAGACTCAGCTGAATAGTGACATAGATTGGCATTTGGGCAACTTTAGAAGGAGTTAAAGCAAACCCTAGACCTAATGCCTAGTGACCAAATTTTGCTTGTAAACTCTTTGAAATGACAAAATTTGACCTTAACACTCTGAAACCACTTTGTAAAATCATATTTGATCACTGGAGGAAGGCTGGAAAGGCTGACACTAACAGTACCCATTTAAATGCATCATGGTCTGATTGCATAGCCTCGTGCCTAACGAAATGCATTATAACTTACCTTCATATCCATTCGAAATGCATTATGCCCACCACTACATACCTTCCATACGTTTGCATTTCATTGAATTATTTGCATTTCATTGCGTCATTTGATTTTTCATTGTGTTGCATCATTGTTTTTTATTATGTGCTTTGGTTATGTCTCATCGAAATTCATTATTTCAATTTCTTATGACTTGTATCATTTCATAAGTCCTATGTCTTCTGAAGTGCTTGATGATGCTATGATCTGATTTGTAACATATGTGTTTACCCTATGAGCATATTGTTGATGTGTTAACAATAT
Source organism: Pinus taeda (assembly GCA_000404065.3). NCBI lineage: Eukaryota > Viridiplantae > Streptophyta > Pinopsida > Pinales > Pinaceae > Pinus > Pinus taeda. Next base: position 168,717 of record APFE031071321.1, read on the forward strand.
TTGATTACTGGTTAGTAAACTGGGTAGACCCTTCTATTGCAAGACTGTAAAATTCTCTGTGAAGGCATTTATCTCCATCTGCATTTCTTGGCACTTCCTTTCCAAATTTTGTATAAAATTCCTCATTGTTAGCACCTTTTTCACTGTCAAAATGGTGCCTGTTCTGTCCACGATCTCCAAAGTTGCTAGTTGTTCTTTAGTATGAGTATTCAAAAAATAGATCAGTATATTGGCCTGCTCAGACATGTTTCCCAATGATGCCCTAGCCCTTTGAATTTCCACTTGGGCCCTTTCTATCAATTTTATTTGTTCATGGATTGTTTGAATTGATTGCCATTGGTTAGTGATAGACTGGCCAATTTTGGTCCACAAAATTGTTTTGATGTCTGCTAGAGGCTTATGCAAGGTGAGATCTTTTTCCAATGATTTCACCTTGTTCTCCAGGGCCTTTACCTCTGTGGTTTTCTCTGCCACTGTTATCTTTGATTTGTCATAGCTTACCTCTAGTTTGGCGAGTTTTTCTTCTGCCTCTTTAAGCTCTGACATTTGGGCCTCCAGCTCTTTTACTGCTTTCATTAATTCACCCATGCTCATGCTGGTATCTGGCCCTGTTGTTGCTGCTGAAGTTGAGGTACCTGCTGTTGATGCTGGGATAGTAGGAGGGACTGTTGTTGTAACTGTGGGGGGAGCAGTGGTACCTGTTGGAGCTGTTTCAGGTGGCTGGGAGGTCGACTCTCCTTGCTTCTCTTTAATTGCTTTCTCCAATGCCTTCTCTGTTTCTGCCAATCTCTCATTCATCCTTATCAGTAAGCTTACCATGTCCTCTTCTTCTTTCTGCTTTGCAACTTTTGAATTTTGTGGATGCATTGTAATTGGCAGTTTTAATTTCCTTTTGAGGGCTGCAATATCCTCCTCCTTCTTCTTTATTAGTGCTTTGATGCCCTTTGCATCCTTAGGATTATGCCCAAGTTCAATGATAATTTCTTTTAAGGACTTAATCCTATTTTTCTTAGCTAAGGAGGAAGCCTTTTCCAATTCTAATTGGGCAGAGGTATTGTGTAATGAATTTTGCAGTTTGTGAGCGAGCAATGCCTTATCTGCCAAGGTGGAGTACACCATCTCCCCAGTTTGCTTATGTAATTCAATCTGGTCAATTGGGTGGATATCTTTAGAGAAAACTTCCAGATTGGTTCTTATATAATCAACAACTGACTGGGGTTGCTGTGTCTTGGGCTTGAAATGACTGAGGATCATTTTCTTTTCCAGAATATCATAAGCAACCATTAGCCTTTGTTGATTGGTAGGTGCTGTCCTCATCAGATGATTATAAAGTTGCATCCTTACTGGATCATTTTTAGCTTTTATTTCAGTGAAAGTTTTCTTGATATCTGAGCTTTGCTTGCTTTGGGGCCTGGTGGATGAAACTTCCACGCTAAGTTGCCTCTCTAGCTTTTGCTGGAATGAGCTAGCTAGTGTGCCAAGTAATGGAGAAGTTTGCTGCTCGGTCCTTTCCTCATCTCTCATGCTTCTTGTGGTATCTTCCAAAAATTCCTCCTCAGAATAGGGATTGAACCTCTGCCTCTTATCTCCCGGCTATTCTGATGGTCCACAGGCAAGGGCATCCTCTTGTCTGTCTCTCTTTCTTCTCTTTTCCTCATTTTGAGGAGTCTGTAGCATAGGGGCTTCTGATGCCTTGGTTTGAGCTGGGGGAGCTTGCCCTTCACCCTGTTCTTTTGATGTGGTGGGCTGATCTTCCATGGTTTGATATTCTGTATCCATCACTTCCTTGCCCTTTGCTGCTGCTGAACTGGCCTTCTGTGATGCTTGCTGTGAGCTCTCAGCAAAAGATGTATCACCTCCAATGTGCTGGGGCAGCTTGAAGGGTACCTGTCCAAAAGAGTCTAGGTCAAGTGTTTTTTCAAGATCTTTCATTTCCTTTTCCAATTTCTCTTCTTCAGTTATCTCTTCAAATAATGTGCTCTCTAGCCACTCTTGTTGATGAGCATATTTCTAGATTTCAGGGATTTGACAATGAACATATGTTGGCATCTTATTTTTCACTTTCCTATAACTTATGAAATGATTGGGGCCATATGGTGCCCAATAGAAACTCTGTTTTAGCTTGAGTTTGTGCCCTAAAATCTCATCAGCCTCTTGCCAGGCATCCCTTTTATTGAAGGTGAAAGGGCCCAGTTGATTTCTTATTTTAAGTTGTGCCTTTTTCTTGGCCTCACAGAAATGAATTACATCTGCTTGGATGAGTTGTCTGAAGTATTCCAGGGCAAACAATCACATTGGCACATATTTTAGCAATTTGTAGGGGCACAACTCACAACCATATATCTAGATTACAGTGTGATTCTGGTAAAAGTACCAGTCACCTATGCTATAGCTCTTGGAGAGCTATAGAATTCTCTGCATTTCACCAGAAAGTCTATTTGGAGGACTTGTTATCAGTAGAGAGGTGGCTAGATATATGAATAGATCAATGAATTCACAATAAGTATAATGAGAAAAATAAACATGGTGGAAGACTGGGGTCCAGAAGATTACAGACCTTGTCTCTCCTTTGACATCTAATTTTCTAAGGGAACTTGAAAACTATCTGAATGATAGTAGAGCAAAAAATGATATATGTATGATGTGTATTTAAACACTCTTTCTCTGTCCATGCTCATGAATTGCTCATGGATATTATCAACAATGAAGGTGGAATAATCATACCTGACATCAGGGGGCTGTCCTGGAGAAAAGATGGATAAGAGGACCAATATGGTTTCATCTACATACTCATTGGTTTTGAATCCCAGGATGTAGGCTATCATGTCAATAATAAACTTTCCTGCTTCATTAAACCAAGTGTCCAGGTATGGAGGAGGTTCCTGAGGTTGACAATTGGGTTTCATAAATATTTTGCCTATTCTGGTTATTTTTGAACTTGGAAATTTGGCACCTTGGTCAAGTAGAAATCCCAAGGAAAGAAGAGTCAATGACCCAGTTGGTTTGAAATGCAGCATCTCATTAATTGATTCAGGGGTGATATAAAATAGAACTGTTCCAGAAGGAGACATCACTGCCCTTTGAGTGGGCTCATAATTGGCATGGCATTGGTGAATGAGGTTAGGAAAAACATTTACACAGGGAAGGTAGTACATGGGCATATTGGACTCCCAAATTCCAAATATGTCAGCTTTGCTTCTGTAGCTGTTCCTGATCTCACAGAAAGCCTGGAGATGAGATATGTTACCCATTATGTCATTAATCTGGAAATCCTTGTTAGCTAGGGGTAACCATTCAAGTTCTTTATGTGGAGCATTGAGAGGGGCCACATTGAGGGCTACTGGAGCAGGGGCTTCCATCTTTATAACTTCTCTGGTGTTTTTAATTGAAATGTGGGTCTTTACAGTAGCAGTGGGTAAAATAGCGGCCCTGGGGCTTTTTTTAGAGGATTTGCAAACTAGAGTGCTTTGTTTTGACTTTGCTAGGCAGAATTTGCAGCAGAGAATGAAGCTTGGAGGGTTTTTTCAGCAAGGAATGGGTAGCAATAGTTTCAGGGCCTTTCCTTTGGCAATTATAGACCAGAAAGACCTGGAGCCCGGCTTAAATGGGAGAGATTTACAAAGGGAGAGGGAGTTGGTAGATTTTCTAGTAAAATGTGGGCAAATTAGTAGTTTCAGTGGGAAATTTTGCAGAGGGAAGTCAAAACAGGGAGCTTGGGAGCAAGACTCAGGTGAATACCTATTTTTCTCGGTTTACTAGGCAAATTGTATAGACAGGTAAGCAATGTGCAGGTTTTTTGATGAAAAAGTGGTCCTGGTATATTTATGTGCACGCAGCAAGGTGAATTTTAACAAGTTTCTAGGTTGCTCGGACAATTCTACAGCGAAAAATCAAAATTCAGAGGGTTTTTTAGCAGGATTATGGTAAATACCTGTTCTCACAATGCACTATAGTTACTTGCCGGTTGGGAGACGACTTGCAGAGTGGGACGCCGAGCTATTGTGGTCGAGGTGACAGACTGAAGATTTGGTGGCGATTTCGTCGTCGTATGCATGCATAAGTTTAGTAAAATAATGCAATAACAATGGGTAAAACAATCACTTTCACGGGCTTTTTTAACAAAATTCGGCTTTATGGGCTTTTTGGCGCTTTTTGTGATGACATCATCATGACGTAGATTTTTTATCTTGTTGCAAGGTACAGAAGGTGACGTGGCGGATGATTTGGCGCTGATGTGGCAACAGTGACATGGAGCTGACGTGGATATGACGTCAGTGGCGGGAAGTGAGGGTGGCAAGCGGTATTATCACACTTCTTTTCAGGTAGCTGCGGTATTGAGCGGGGGCGTTGCGATACATCCGGGTGGGCGACGTGTGTCCCTTGTACAGCAGCGAAACCGCCATTTTGCCGGAACATAAAGATCGGACGCTGGGGGCATCGTGATATAGTTCCACACCGTTGGATCTGAGAGCCTTGATCCAATGGTTCACGGCGAATGGAAAAAAGTGGGGGTGCGGTACGGGGACCCACCTTAATATATTGGCGCTTTATAATGTTTTGCGGGGTTTTCGATGTAATTTAGCTCTGGATTGTGGTAGATTGGTTATTCATATAACGAAAGGTTAAATGAAACCCAACGTTTGCATGTGCGCTAAGGGCTATTATAAGGTTCTAGGTGAGCCTATAATTCCCGAAAAATCTTTATTATATGGCTACATTTCCAAGGGTCATGTTATTAGTTTTTTAGGGATTTTTTTATGTATTGTATACAATAGGGGGAGGGAAAATGTTATATAGGAGCTATATAATAGAGTTAGGAGGTTAATATGAATATGTGGAATGGATATGTATGGATAAAGGATAAGTTTATAGAGTGAAAACTTAGGCATGGGGGAATGAAAGGATACCAAGTTATGAAGTTTAGGAAACTTGGCAAAATGGAAAAACATTTTACACAAGAAATGTGGCTTGTTTTGCCTAGGTGAAAACACAGTTTCACTTAGTTTTTTCCATGGAATGAAGTGGACTAAGGGCAGTGAGCAGATCTCATTGTCCTTGGAGGGATGTTAGTAAGTGTTTCTTGGAAAATGGGGAGGGAAATTAGTCATGCTCCATTTGTTTTGTAACCACCTTGCCATAGCACCTTATGATTTTTATGAGATGAAAATTGTTCCAAAGGAGCAAATTGCTCATAAACCTGCTTCTACAACATCAAACTGCCTACCCAGCCTAGTACACCTAACATTTTTTCTTCATTTTCATTGGGTGCATTTGAACTAGCAAACCCTGATTCTTCTCTTTTCTTTTAGCTGCCCTCCTATCTAAGTTCTACCCTTATCTCTTCCAGGGGCTCAGATTAAGCTATTGAGACCCTTTGCTTCTCTACCTAACTACTTGTCTGCTAAGCTTGAACTGTTTTTACAAACCTTTATTCTCTATTCTAAGACAAGTAAATTCAAACATGATCTAGCCAAGATTAAATTGTTTGGCTATTCATCAACTGTGGCAAGAGTCAACCACCTATTCATAGTAAAATTCTACAAAATATGGAACCTTTGCAGCATGGAAAGGATGAACATGTTTGGCACTTCTCCAGTCAATCATGAAAAATGAAACCTATTGGTATAGGAAGTTAACAGTGGCTCAACTTGGGGATGGCTTTTCCTAGTGAAAAGTCAAGAACAATAGGTTAGATGGCCTTATATTCAATTCTTGCTGTATTCTGAAATTTCTCCTTTGCTGTTTACAAAATGGTTCCTCTGCAATATCTGTATTTCTCATGAACTCATTCCAATAATTACAACTTTGTTTTGGATAGTCTGTTTGATTATTTCTCATCTTTTTCACAGCTCCCAAGTCTGCTTCTTTAGCTTCTTCTGATAGGCTTACAATGAAATACCCAAAGGTGGTACAATTCCTTGCCTTTTCCTGAAAATTTGTTGTAACCTACTCCCTATCTTATTGCTGTAATAAACTGTAGAAAGTAAACACTATTATGTACAAATTAAAGTGCTGGTATCTTTAACAAATTGGCTCAAAATAATGCTTCAGCATTCGGCCATTGGCTGGTCCATCATCTTCCTCTGTACCATCCAAGCTTTTCAAAAAGTAGGTGTTGTTTCCTTGTACAGTTTGAATGATAAATGGTCCTCTCCACAAGAAATAAAATTTTCCATGTTTCCCCTATCTTCTCTTCTAGAATCCCACTTTAAAACTTTATCCCCAATGAAGAAATCCTCTGATTTGGTTCTTTTATCAAATATCTTTTTAATCTTTTCTTGTAGAACTTGAGCTCTTTGATAGACCTCCTCTCTTGTCTGCTGTAAGTAAATAGTTTGATTGATCCTTCTCTGAATATCATTAGGTTCTGCCTGTATCTCTTGTAGCAACTTTATCACTGGGATTCCCAAAGAAGAAGGGAATACTGCCACCATTCCATAAACCAATTGATAGGGACTCGTCTCAATAGATCCCTTAGTGGTCAATCTGTCTGCCCATAGTGCATTTACAAGCTTTTTATGCCAATTTTTCTTGTTCTCCTCCAAGACTTTCTTAATGATGTTGATCAAGATCTTGTTGGAGGATTCAACTAGACCATTACCTTGAGGGTAATAGGCTGTAGAATGGCCCAAGGTAATGTGGTATTCATGACAGAAATTAATGATTCTCTTAGACTTAAAGGCAGCAACATTGTCTGTAATAATTTTCTCCGGGCAGCCAAACCTAGACAAGATGTTGGTCTCAAGGAATTGCATGATTACTGAGTCATTGGCTTGCCTACAAGGTATGGCCTCTATCCACTTGGTAAAATAGTTTGTAGTAGTCAAAATCCATTTGTGCTGGCCAGAGGATGAAGGGTGGATTTCCCCAATGAAGTCTAAACCCCATTGTTGAAATGGTCTTTCAGTGGAAATGGGCTTGAGGGGTAGAGGCAACAACTTTTTCTTGCCTTCAAAGATTTGGCATTTGTGGAAAGAAGTTACATATTTCTTCACATCAACAAATAGGGTGGGCTAATAAAATCCAGCTCTTAGGATTTTATCAGCAGTTGATTTCCAATATAAATGTCCACCACAATCCCTTGCATGAAATTTTTTAAGTACTTTGTCAGTTTCTTCTTTGATTAGACACTTTAATAAAACAACTTCACGATTTTTCCGAAAGAGAGCATGATCTAAAATGCAAAACTTGGAAGCTTTCATTTTCAAAAATCTTTTCTTAGTTCTGGATAATCCTGGAGGAGCTTGCAGGTTTAATAATACAAAAGATATGTCAGCATACCAAGGTGATTGTAGAAAGGCTTGATTGATCTGTGGAGTCGACATCTCCTGCTCATTATCCAGTGGATTTATGTCAAGGGCTTGAAAGTTAGTTTTAGTAATGAGTTTAGCTAGTCCTTGTCCTTTTATCAGTTTTGTTGGTTTAATTTCAATGTCATATTCCAGTATGGTAGCTATCCATTTGCCCCTTTTGCCTTCAATTCCTTCTTGGGTTAGGATGTCTTTAACAACAGTGTTGGGCACATAAGCAATTACATGAGAGTACAAGATGTAAACTCTAAAGTCCTTGATGGCCTTTACAAGTGCATATGCTTGTTTCTCCATGATTTGATATTTGAGTGGAGCATCTCTAAGTGCCTTGCTAAAGAAGGCTATGAGTTTTTCACATCCTTGGTCATCTTTTTGAAGCAAAACAACAGCAATTGTATGTTCTGATGCAAACAAGAATATGATAAAGTACTTGTCAAAATTGGGGCTTGTGAGGGCTGGTGTTTGAGAAAAAAGCTTTTTTGATTTCTTCAAAGGCTTGCTTAGCTTCTATTGTCCACTTAACCTTGGAATCATTTTTCAGCATGTTGTTCAGCAATCTTATTAGCTCGGCCAGATTTGGTATGAATCTTCTTAGAAAATTGATCTTCCCCAAAAAGGCTTGTAGTTCTTTAATGTTTCTAGGGTGAGGGGCTTGCAAGATAGCTTGTATTATGTCCGGATCAATTCTAATGCCTTCTTTAGAGATGATATGACCCAATAATTTTCCTTCTTCTAGGCCAAACAATGATTTCTTTGGATTCAATGATAACCATATTTTCTACAAATTATGAATACATGCCTGAGATAATCTAGGTGTTCTTGATCTGCTTTGGAAAAAGCTGTAAGGTAATCTAGGTAAATGACTAAAAAGTCATGGATTTCTTTAGCAAAAGCTATATCCATGGCTCTTTGAAAAGTTGCTCCTGCATTCTTGAGTCCAAAAGGCATTTTCACATATTTGAATGTCCCCCAAGGGGTTGTGAAAGCAGTTTTATCTTGGTCATCAGGGTGCATCAGGATTTGATTGAAACCTGAGAATCCATCTAATAGTGATATCCTTGAAGTACCCACTACCCTTTGTAGAATGTGATCTATTTTGGGTAAAGTGTAATTATCCTTTAAAGAGACTTTGTTCAAATTTCTCAAATCAACACACAACCTAATCTCCCCTGTCTTCTTTCTAGTGGGCACTAAATTTGAAACCCATTCTGAAAATATGATTGGAGCTATAATTCCAGCTTCATACATTCTCTTAACTTCTTTCTCAATCAAAGGGAGCAGCACAGGGTTGACCCTCCTAAGTTTATGTTTGAAAGGTTTTTGGTTTTCTTTGAGAGGTATGGTGTGTTGGATGACTGCAGTGTCATAAGACTTGAGGTCCTCATAACTCCATGAAAATACATCTTGAAATTCTTTGAATAGTTCAATATACTTTATTTTTTGGTCAAGAGGCAGAGCTTTGGACAATTTTATCATTTTGGGATTTTCTGCAGTTCCTAAATTACAGTCCTCAATTTCTGCGTTTAATGGCTGCATTTTAGGTTTCCTAGAGATATCATTTGAGTCAAAAATGTCCTCTAAAGGAGTGAGGCCTGTAGGTAGAAAATTATCCTTCAACTCAATGACTTCACATTCTGCTCCAATTGCATCCTCACATTCTTTTCCTTGAAGTTCCTGTAAATCTGTTTTAGTAAACTTAGTAGGATGTAGAATTTGGTTTGGTGTTTCAGAAGAAATATGTGTTTCAATTTTGTCTATTTGATTGCTTTCATCTATTGTGTTGGTATCCTTTTTTTTGCTTGATAAATCCTCTTTCAAAGTCAGGAAATTGTTGATTTGTGTGTCATTTTCAAACACCTGCCAGTTTTTAACATTATCTGGTACAATAGGTCTATGTTTGATTTCGGCAGTGAATCGGTGATTGGGCTTAAATGGCAATTTGCAAGTACTTGCGAAGGTTGCTAGACTATGAGCATGTAAATTTTGATTCCTTGGAATTTTGGTCAATTGGGATTCAAGAAAGGTGTTGAGAATTTCCATTGTAGCAGCTCTGTATGATCTCAGCCTAAGATCATTTGTAATGAAGTTACCCTTTATTTGTTGAATGATGAGGTTAGAATCTCGCAAAATTGATATTTGAGCTGCACCTAAACTTTTGATCACTTTGAGCCCTAAGAGGAGGGCTTCATATTCGGCCATGTTGTTAGTGCATCTAAAATTCAATCTATATGCATGTCCCTCAGCGTGGTCATCCTTCATATTGTGTATCCAAATCCCTGCCCCTGCTCCTAGCTTATTAAAAGATCCATCAAATTCTAGATACCATAGGTTTTCTTGATTGGAACTAGTATTAGGAGTTTTTTCAATTTGCTCAGCAGACAGAGTTGGATTTTTAGTCTCATGGGATTCCTCATGTGTGACTATCAATTTATTGTTCTCCGAGACTTCTTGAATCTGAACTGTGGATTCTTTATATATGAATTCATCCTGACTTAAAGCCACAATTTTACCATCAGTTGGGGTATGAATCTCAGTGTTGTACAAGATAAAAGAGTCCATATTTGAATGCATGGAATAAATGGGAAAGTTTTGGGGTTTTTCTTGACTACTTACCACATACTTCATCAAAGTTTCTCGGTATAGCCTCTTAGGCTGGAAAATACTGAGATGGTGGCATAAGACATGTCCAGTTGCAAGGTTCTCTGTAGCTTAGCACCCCAGGGTCTAGATAACAGCATTCCATACTTGGGTGGAATATCAGCTACCACAACATCCATCAAAATTGTCTTGGCTGGATATTGGACTAATGACACACACAGATCCTTGATTAAGCCTAGACACCGGACCTAACTGGAATCAAAGGAGAATAGGTCTTTGTATGGCCTTGTGATATCTAGGTCCAACTTTTCCATGACAGATTTAGGCATTAGATTATGGGAAGCTCCTGAATCAAACATTGCATTGTGAAGCACCTTGTCATGAATGTTTAAACTTACATAGAAGGGAGGGACCCCTCCATCTACTAATTTATCATTTGCTTCAGGGCCAAATATAAGTTCTGGTTGATCATCAAGGATATTCACTGAATCTTTGTTTTCTGAAATTTGTAATGATCTGCTGATTTTTTCTCTAAAAACTTCATGCCTAGCCAATTCTGATAATGGGATGGCTATGTTTAACTTACTTATTTCAGTCTCCATATTAAAGGGTTTTTCTGTTTGTGTTTTGACATTTAGGGCAGCAAGGTTGTGTTTTTAAACTAAGTTTTCAATAACTGCCTCTTTTACTAGAATATTATGATGAGCTGGAGTTACTTGCCCACCATCTTCCAAAGGTTCCTCTACAATTTCTCTGAGTGGAAAAGCAGATGAAGAGCGTTGTTTTGATTTATCTTTGTCTGAAATATCTTCAATTGTTGGACTATTTGGATTCAAAGTTGACTTCAGAATAGTTGGTCTATGAGAATCCTTGAGTTTGGTTTTGGTAGGTTGCTTGATTGTCTTTTGCTTGGGATCATTAGGGATGTCTATTCTCCTACTTCTCAAGTTATACTGCTTATGGACTTCATACACAGCTGTATCATACCCTTCCTTGAAATCAAAGGATTCCCTTGATTGCATTTGAAACTAGCTAAGAGTATGAGCCTCTTGATCTTCTTGAGTTAGGAAAATTTGTTATCCACTATTGAGACCCATTAGGTTAATGTTGGGGTCCTCTGTTGGTTCACTAGATGTGGAGGCTTTTGCATAGTTTTCTTGGAAGGGGGGCCTTATGTTTTGGTCTGGACCAGCTTTTCCTACATTGGGATTTTGATTTTTTCTAAAGTTTGGATTTCATGCATTGCTGCTTGGTTGGCCCTCCCATGAAGATTTTCTCTCAATAGTTTCCACTCTATCTCCGAGTGGGTCCATGCCTTTAGTGATTGCATCAAGTTTTTGTTCAAAGGCAGATGGTTATTCTTTGAAAGTTGTTCTCCTTTCAGATCTAGCTCGATTTCGTTTAGAAATCAGATTGGCTTCAACGCTCACAGCTATGCTCTGCATATCTTCGAGGCTAGGAGGAGCTGTCTGCCTGAGTTGGTAAGCCATGTCTGAGTCAAATCCATCAGGGAATTTGATCAATGCTAAGTCTGGTGGTGGTCTAAGATTTATTGGAATAGCAAGGTAGGTATTGTTGAATCTGGCACAATAATCTTGGACACTTTCCTGTGGGCCTCTCTTCAAGTTCTCATATTCTGTTAAGATGTGTAAAGGGTCTTTTTTCTTTTCCCATCTGTTTAGGAAAGTCTGATAAAAGGCATCTGGATTAGCTATTGTGTTTGCAGGGAGTGACCTAAACCAAGTTCTTACATCACCAGTTAAGCTCTGGACAAAAATTTTCATCCTGATATCATCATCATCAATCTCATAGTTTTCAAAATAATCTGTCATCTTCTTGGTATGTTGTTGAGCAATGTAAGTGTCAGTACCATCAAAATAGGTAATTTTGCTCTGATAATCCTGTGGCATAGCCCCTATATTGGCAGGCAACTGCAGGGGAGCATATCGATTTGCCATATTAACAGGTAAAAGTGGGACAACTAGAATCACAGGGATAACAGCTGAGATAGGTGATGTGGATGGAGGGGTGAAAAAGAGGTTTTGGAGTGATAATGGTGAACTGGAAGAAGCTACAGCAATAGGAAGAAAGGCTTGAGATTTTACTGTAGTAAGTTGAGTTTGAATAGGTTTTTGCTGAGGTGTTTCAAGATTTGAATCAACAGAACTCTCTTGATTTTCAGGTTTCCTAAGGCTCTTAGGAATCAAATTTGGATTGTCAAAAATAGCTGGAGGATTCGGGTTTGGGTTTGACCTAGTGTAACGAGTTTTCTTCTTTGGAGCCAGCTTCTAAAGTATATTTTGGGTATTTTATGGAAATATTTGGAGGATACAATTTTTGACAATATCTTGAAGGAAGCTCCTAAAATGTAGGAGGAGTTGGGCTTTCCTTCAGGTAGGTTTGAAACAAGGATGGCCAAACAAATCTTTGAGACAACTGTTTAAAATCTAAAGCTAAGCTGGAGTTAGACTCAAGTAGCTTTTATTTACTCTTGTGATTGCATAACAAAGACAGTTTCAAAGGCTGCCTGACTAACTTCAGGCTCCATCTGTAGCTTTAGAAACTAGACAATAGTAATAGACATTCATTCAGTCCCCAATGGAGTCGCCAATGATGTTATCACTCAGGTTGTTCCCCAAAACTTGTGGGAAAAAGGGAATATGGCCGAGGTAACCACTAACCAATCTTTTAGATGCAGCTTCTAGCTAAACTGCATCCAGAGAGGGCTCTCTCTTTATAATTTAGCTTTTTTTTGAAGTATTTAATGCTAGTTATGATGTGCAAGGTTTTGTTTTAAGTTTGTTGGATGGTGATTTTAAATAGAGATGGGATGCAAGTCTGAAACAGTTTTTTCCATTGGGCAAATGGAGTCTATGAAGATGGACTGCTGAGTGTGTTTCTCTGATAAAGGGCAATACTACAGAGCAAGGTAATCGATTTCGGAGCAATTTTAAAATCTAGAAATTGATGGAATGTAAGCCAGTGGATGAAGGGCAGTTAAGAAGCCTTCATCATGATGGCAGAGGGAAAGTACATGAATATTATCAAGGAGCAGTAAAGAATTCCTTGGCAACTTTCAAAGTGAATGAATCAATGGAAACTGAAGCATCTAAGAATTCCTGTTTATGCTAATTCTGAAGAAAACATTAATAACAATAGAGATTGAACACAGAGTGTATTTAAACAAATTCTGGGCTATTCTTTTTCTATATTACTAAGATTATGAAACATATATGAAATTTGCAAACACAGAAAACACAAAACACAAATTAGAACAACTTATTGATCCATAGAAAGACACAGGAATTCTGTAGCAGAGCCCAAAACATCAAATCCAAATTCAAACGGTCCAGAAACAGTGCATTTCAACAGCCTTTGTATTAAAAAATCTCAAAGCTACAGCGTGGTCTAGAGAGGAAAATCACCAACCCCGAATACCTTTCTTGGGGAGGTATTTATACAAAAGAGAGTTACAAAATATCTTGTGGATAAGATATCAAGCAATAAATTCCTTCACCTACTCTGACAAGGGAATAAATGTAGGAATAAATGTAGGAGTAATTGTTGTTGTGCTGGCTGCTTTCACTGATAAGATATTTTTGAATTTTTAATTCAGGAAGTCGGCTAGTAGCTGTATCTTTACTTTGCGTTCCTGTGTTTCTTGATCCTGCTTTAATGCGTCCTAATCCTCGCTTGACCTCCTTCCTCTATTGTTCTCATCTTTATTATATCTGCCACGTGTTTTGTTATTTGACCAAATGTAGATAAAAAGAAAAATCCAAATTACCTTGGTAAGATTTCCAGCATGCTCTGCCACCATTGGTCTGTTGGAAACTGATGTCTTTGTATTTTTACTAGTGTTTCATCAGCCTCAATATACCTGTAGAAGTTGGGCTTGACTTCAAAAAGATGATTTATTTCATGTTCAATATAAAACAAATTTTCCAATTTGTCATATAAGCTCTGTTCGGAAGGAGGTCCTGTGTCTTCTGAAGTGCTTGATGATGCTGTGATCTGATTTGTAACATATGTGTTTACCCTGTGAGGATATTGTTGATGTGTTAACAGTCTTTGATTGCTGGTTAGTAAACTGGGTAGGCCCTTCTGCTGCAAGACTGTAAGCTTCTTTGTGAAGGCATTTATCTCCACCTGCATTTCTTAGCACTTCCTTTCCAAATTCTGTATAAAATTCCTCATTGTTAGCACCTTTTTCACTGTCAAAATGGTGCCTGTTTTGTCCACAATCTCCAAAGATGCTAGCTGTTCTTTAGTATGAGTATTCAAAAAATAGATCAGTCTATTGGCCTGCTCAGGCATGTTTCCCAATGATGCCCTGGCCCTTTGAATTTCCACTTGGGCCCTTTCTATCAATTCTATTTGTTCATGGATTGCTTGAATTGATTGTCATTGGTCAGTGATAGACTGGCCAATTTTGGTCCACAAAATTGTTTTGATGTCTACTAGAGGTTTATGCAAGGTGAGATCTTTTTCCAATGATTTCACCTTGTTCTCTAGGGCCTTTACCTCTCTGGTTTTCTCTGCTACTATTATCTTTGATTTGTTATATCTTACCTCTAGTTTGGCTAGTTTTTCTTTTACCTCTTTAAGCTCTGACATTTGGGCCTCCAGCTCTTTTACTGCTTTCATTAATTCATCCATGCCCATGTTGGTATCTGGCCTTGTTGTTGTTGCTGAAGCTGAGGTACCTGCTGTTGATGCTGGGATAGTAGGAGGGAATGCTGTTGTAACTGTGGGGGGGGCAGTGGTACCTGTTGGAGCTAATTCAGGTGGCTGGGAGGTTGACTCTCCTTGCTTCTCTTTAATTGCTTTCTCCAATGCCTGCTCTGTTTCTGACAATCTCTCATTCATCCTTATCAGTAAACTTACCATGTCCTCTTCTTCTTTCTGTTGTGCAACTTTTGAAGTTTGTGGATGCACTGTAATTGGCAGTTTTAATTTCCTTTTGAGGGCTGCAATATCCTCCTCCTTCTTCTTTATTAGTGCTTTGATGCCCTTTGCATCCTTAGGATTATGCCCAAGCTCGATGATAATTTCTTTTAAGGACTTAATCCTGTTGTCCTTAGCTAAGGAGGAAGCCTTTTCCAATTCTAATTGGGCAAAGGTATTGTGTAATGAATTTTGCAATTTGTGAGCGAGAAATGCCTTATCTGCCAAGGTGGAGTACACCATCTCCCCAGTTTTCTTATGTAATTCAATCTGGTCAATTGGGTGGATATCTTTAGAGAAAACATCCAGATTGGTTCTTATATAATCAGCAGCTGACTGGGGTTGCTGTGTCTTGGGCTTGAAATGACTGAGGGTCATTTTCTTTTCCTGAATATCATAAGTAGCCATTAGCCTTTGTTGAATTGTAGGTGTTGTCCTCATCAAATGATTATAAAGTTGCATCCTTACTGGATCATTTTTATCTTTTATTTCAGTGAAAGTTTTCTTGATATCTGAGCTTTGCTTGCTTTGAGGCCTGGTGGATGAAACTTCCACGCTATGTTGCCTCTCTAGCTCTTGCTGGAATCAGCTAGATGGTGTGCCAGGTAATGGAGAAGTTTGCTGCTCGGTCCTTTCCTTATCTCTCATGCTGCTTGTGGTATCTTCCAAAAATTCCTCCTCAGAATAGGGATTCAACCTCTACCTCTTATCTCCCAACTGTTCTGATGGTCCACAGGCAGGGGCATCCTCTTGTCTGTCTCTCTTTCTACTCTTTTCGTCATTTTGAGGAGTCTGTAGCACAGGAGCTTCTGATGCCTTGGTTTGAGCTGGGGGAGCTTGCCCTTCACCCTGTTCTTTTGATGTGGTGGGCTGATCTGCCATGGTTTGCTATTTTGTATCTATCACTTCCTTGCCCTTTGCTGCTGCTGAACTGGCCTTTTGTGATGCTTGCTGTGAGCTCTCAGCAAAAGATGTATCACCTCCAATGTGCTAGGGCAGCTTGAAGGGTACCTGTCCAAAAGAGTCCAGGTCAAGTGTTTTTTCAAGCTCTTTCATTTCCTTTTCGAATTTCTCTTCTTCAGTTATCTCTTCAAATAATGTGCCGTCTAGCCACTCTTGTTGATTAGAATATTGCTGGATTTCAGGGATTTGACAATGAACATATGCTGGCAGCTTATTTTTCACTTTCCTATAGCTTATGAAATGATTGGGATCATATGGTGCCCAATAGAAACTCTATTTTAGCTTGAGTATGTGCCCTAAAATCTCATCAGCCTCTTTCCAGGCTTCCCTTTTATTGAAGGTGAAAGGGCCCAGTTGATTTCTTATTTTAAGTTGTGCCTTTTTCTTGGCCTCACAGAAATGAATTACATTGGAATTGTCTGAAGTATTCCAGGGAAAACAATCGCATTGGCACATATTTGGGCAATTTGTAGGGGCACAACTCACAACCATATATCTGGATTACAGTGTGATTCTGGTAAAAGTACCAATCACTTATGCTATAGCTCTTGGAGAGCTATAGAATTCTCTGCATTTCACCAGAAAGTATATCTGGAGGACTTGTTATCAGTAGAGAGGTGGCTGGATATATGAATAGATCAATGAATTCACAATAAGTATAAGGAGAAAATTAAACATGGTGGAAGACTAGGGTCCAGAAGATTACAGACCTTGTCTCTCCTTTGACATCTAATTTTCTGAGGGGAACTTGAAAACTATCTGGCTGATAGTAGAGCAACAAATGATATATGTATGATGTGTATTTAAACACTCTTTCTCTGTCCATGCTCATGAATTGCTCATGGATCTTATCAACAATGAAGGTGGCATAATCATACCTGACAGCAGGGGGCTGTCCTGGAGAAAAGATGGATAAGAGGACCAATATGGTTTCATCTACATACTCATTGGTTTTGAATCCCAGGATGTAGGCTATCATGTCAATAATAAACTTTCCCGCTTCATTAAACCAAGTGTCCAGGTATGGAGGAGGTTCCTAAGGTTGACAATTGGGTTTCATAAATATTTTTCCTATTCTGGTTATTTCTGAACTTGGCAATTTGGCACCTTGGTCAAGCAGAAGTCCCAAGGAAAGAGGAGTCAATGGACCAGTTGGTTTGAAATGCAGCATCTCATTAATTGATTCAGGGGTGATATAAAGTAGAACTGTTCTAGAAGGAGACATAACTGCCCTTTGAGTGGGCTCATAATTGGCATGGCATTGGTGAATGAGGTCAGGAAAAACATTTACACAGGGAAGGTAGTACATGGGCATATTGGACTCCCAAATTCCAAAGATGTCAGCTTTGTTTCTGTAGCTGTTCCTGATCTCACAGAAGGCCTGGAGATGAGATATGTTACCCATTATGTCATTAATCTGGAAATCCTTTTCAGCTAGGGGTAACCATTCAATTTCTTTTTGTGGAGCATTGAGAGGGGCCACATTGAGGGCTACTAGAGCAGAGGTTTCCATATTTATAAATTCTCTGGTGTTTTTAATTGAAAATGTGGGTGTTTACAGTAGCAGTGGGCAAAATAGCGGCCCTGGGGCTTTTTTCAGAGGATTTGCAAACTGGAGTGCTTTGTTTTGACTTTGCTAGGCAGAATTTACAACAGAGAATGAAGTTTGGAGGGTTTTTTCAACAAGGAATGGGTAGCAATAGTTTCAGGGCCTTTTCTTTAGCAATTACAGACCAGAAAGACCTAAAGCCTGACTTAAATGGGAGAGATTTACAGAGGGAGAGGGAGTTGGTAGATTTTCTAGTAAAATGTGGGCAAAATAGTAGTTTCAGTGGGCAATTTTGTAGAGGGAAGTCAAAACATGGAGCTTGGGAGCAAGACTCAGGTGAATACCTGTTTTTCTCGTTTTACTGGGCAAATTGTATAGACAGGTAAGCAATGTGCAGGTTTTTTGATGAAAAAGTGGTCCTGGTGTATTTATGTGCATGCAGCAGGGTGAATTTTAACAAGTTTCTAGGTTGCCCGGACAATTCTATAGCGAAAAATCGAAATTTAGAGGGTTTTTTAGCAGGATTATGGTAAATACCTATTCTCACAATGCACTGTAGTTACTTGCCGGTTGGGAGACGACTTGCAGAGTGGGATGCCGAGCTATGGTGGTCGAGGTGATAGACTGAAGGTTTGGTGGTGATTTCTTCATCGTATGCATGGACACGTTCAGTAAAATAATGCAATAACAATCGGTAAAACAATCACTTTCACGTGCTTTCTTAACAAAATTTGGCTTTATGGGATTTTTGGCACTTTTTGTGATGACGTCATCATGACGTAGATTTTTTGTCGTGTAGCGGGGTACGGAAGGTGATGTGGCGGATGTTCTGGCACTGAGGTGGCAACAGTGACATGGATATGATGTCACCGGATGACGCCAGCGGCGGGGAGTGAGGGCGGAAAGTGGTATTATCGCACTGCTTTTCGGGTAACAGCGGTATTTAGTGGGGGGGTCGCGATACTTCCGGGTGGGCGACGCGTGTCCATTGTATGGCAGCGAAACTGCCATTTTCCCGGAACATAAAGTTCGGGCGCTGGGGGCATCGAGATACAGTTCTGCATCGTTGGATCTGAGAACCTTGATCCAACAGTCGAAGACGAATGGAAAACAACGGGGGTGCGGTATGGGGACCCACCTTAATATATTGGTGCTTTATAATGTTTTGCGGGGTTTTCTATGTAGTTTAGCTCTAGACTGTGTCAAATTGGTTATTCATATAACCAAAGGTTAAATGAAACCCAACGTTTGCATGTGCACTAAGGGTTATTATAAGATTCCAGGTGAACCTATAATTCCCGAAAAATCTTTATTATATGGCTATATTGCCTAAGGTCGGGATAATAGTTTTTTAGGGATTTTTTTTATGTATTTTATACAATAGGGGGAGGGAAATTGTTATATAGGAGCTATATAATAGAGTTAGGAGGTTAATATGAATATGTGGAATGGATATGTATGGATAAAGGCTAAGTTTATAGAGTGAAAACTTAGGCATGGGGGAATGAAAGGATACCAAGTTATGAAGTTTAGGAAACTTGGCAAAATGGAAAAAGCATTTTACACAAGAAATGTGGCTTGTTTTGCCTAGGTGAAAACACATTTTCACTTAGTTGTTTCCATGAAATGAAGTGGACTAAGGGCAGTGAGCAGATCTCATTGTCCTTGGGGGGATGTTAGTAAGTGTTTCTTGGAAAAATGGGGAGGGAAATTAGTCATGCTCCATTTGTTTTGTAACCACCTTGCCATAGCACCTTATGATTTTTATGAGATGAAACTTGTTCCAAAGGAGCAAATTGCTCATAAACCTGCTTCTACAACATCAAACTGCCTACCCAGCCTAGTACACCTAACATTTTTTCTTCATTTTCATTGGGTGCATTTGAACTAACAAACCCTAATTCTTCTCTTTTCTTTTAGCTGCCCTCCTATCTAAGTTCTACCCTTATCTCTTCTAGGGGCTCAGATTAAGCTGTTGAGACCCTTTGCTTCTCTACCTACCTACTTGTCTGCCAACCTTGAACTGTTTGTATAGACCTTTATTCTATATTCTAAGACAAGTAAATTCAAACATGATCTAGCCAAGATTAAATTGTCTGGCTATTCATCAACTGTGGCAAGAGTTAACTACCTGTTCATAGTGAAATTCTACAAAATATGGAACCTTTTTAGCATGGAAAGGATGAACATGTTTGGCACTTCTCCAGTCAATCATGAAAAATGAAACCTATTGGTATAGGAAGCTAACAGAAGTGTAACTTCTTCGTTAAAGATCAGATTGATGTGATTCCACTTGGAGATTAAAAAATATTCATTTTTGTCTTTCCAATAGAAACAAGTTTTAAAAATTCTTATGCTTGATATCACAAAATTGATGATGAACAACACTAAGAGGCAGTGTTTTACTATGATGATTTGAAGACATGCAGTCATTAAGTGCGGCATATTTTTTTCATTTAACCTCAAAATGGGATGATTCAAATTATGTACTTATCTATGCCTGAATATCTATCTCCCATATAAACAGGTTTTGAAACAAGGATGATTTGGTATATTAAATATGCCAATGAACAATCAAGACCTAGAATTGTCACCATGCAGATGTTTCGACAAATAGTTAGTATTTTAAGAATAAATTTTTCATATGATACCTGATTGAGGTGATTCAAATTTATTTGGAAACTAGATTCCAAGGGCTATCTTCCCTTTGAATTTCAGGTAAAAATGTTTCCATTAGACACCTCAAATCAAGCATGTACTAACTCTATCCTCAAACATTTCACTTGAGACCTAGTTTTGATTTTGATCACATTTTTATTTGTGATATAAATTGAAAATTTCAAAATAGATTCAAAAACTAGATTTCAAGAGATATATTAAAAACAATATTTCAAAATGATCCTATATGGTTACCCAAAATAGGATTGTTCTTACTGCATTTTGCCATGTAATCCTTTCAAATGAGTATTGAACAATGATGTGAAATTTTATTCATGAGAATTTAAACCAAAAGTCTTATTGTGAAATCATTCTACTTATTTATTTATTTATGTTATTCTATCCTACTCTATTGTAGAAAAATAAATCATTCTCTCAAGTATAAGAGAATTTCCAATGCATCCATTTTAGTAACAAGATTATGATTAAACTCACATCCAAATTTGAAAAATATACTTTAATGAATGTTTGGACATGAAAAATAATTTGATCATAAAGATTTGATGCTAACGGATGTTGAAAAATGGAGTAGTGTTGTGACCTAATGACTAGTTGAAACCAAGTTTTAAGATGATCTTTGTCTGCTTGGCTCTCATTAATTGTCATAGCACAAAACTCTTCTTGTGGTACTTTCTCAAAATCTTGTATGCACAAGGGATCTTGTGATATACATGCTAGAATTTTTTCAATTTCTAGCTGTAATGTTTGATCTTCATTGCATGTGATCCATGACTTATTCACCTTCTCACAAAGATAACTAGAAGAAATTTCTAGATTATCTTCTTGTGGATCATCTTCATGGATGTTTTGTTGCTCTTCTATCCTTTGACATGGAGATTCATCCCTAGTGAGCATTCTAAATTGAGGACAAGGACTTGATAATAGTCTTGTGGTGGCATACCCTCCTTCTCTAAATGATTTTTTTAACATCATTTTTAGATGTTGTCTTGCAAATGGATTTTGTAGTTATTGTTGGGTTGTGTTATATTCTTTCTACGACTAGACCACGTAGTTAACCGAGGGGTCAGAAGGGGGGCAGATCACCCCTTTCGTTGCGCCGATTGCATAGATGGGGGAGTCACAAGGGGTTTGAGGGGTGAAAGTAACCCCACTCTATGGGGTATGGGGCAACGCCCCAGAAAATTTTGGTTTTGGACCCTATGTTAGGTTAGGCGGACCTACCTAAGGTTTCGTGCATGATTTTCGCACATGGTTTGGACGCGATGGTTTTTGGTCCATGGTTTTGGACGCGATGGTTTTCGGTCCATGGTATTGGATGCTTCGGCATGTATAAATATGTATTGTAACATTGAAAGGAAAAT
>APFE031071321.1:193304-243407 GCA_000404065.3 Pinus taeda
CAATGTCCCAAGACACAAGAAGAGGAAGAGGACATGTCCCGTGTTCCATATGCAAGTGCAGTCGGTAGCCTGATGTATGCAATGGTCTATACTAGACCAGACATTGCACATGCAGTGGGATTATTGCGCAGGTTTATGTCAAAACTAGGGAATGAGCACTAGACAATAGTGAAACAGGTGTTCAGGTATTTGCGTGGCACTAGTGATTATGGTTTGTGCTACCAAGGAAGACCAGGATTGGACAGATTGTTGGATATTCGTGGCTTTGTTGATGTAGATTGGGCTGGAGATATGGATCAGAAAAGATCTACAAGTGGGCATGTGCTTAACTTATTTGGAGGTGCAGTCAGTTGGATGAGTAAGAAACAATCTGTAGTGGTACTATCAATTATAGAGGCAGAATACATGGTAGCCACTCATGCAAGCAAGGACGCAGTTTGGTTGCAGAGATTGTGTTCAAGTATGGGGTTAGTACAGGGAGCTATAAGGATAGACTGTGACAGCCAAAGTGTAATTTTCTTGGCAAAGAACCTTGTATATCATTCAAAGACAAAGCATATTGATGTTCAGTATCACTTTGTGAGGCATATGATAGAAGAAAAAAAGATGTTGCTGGTAAAGGTGGACACTTTGAAGAGTATTGCAGATGCATTGACAAAATCTGTGAGCTCTAAGAAGTTCTCTTGGTGTAGAGAAACAATGGGCGTTGCAGGGCTAGATAAATGACTAAGCTCTCTTATGGCTTTCCATGGAAAGAAAACAACAAGTGGGAGAATGCTGTGTTGTGTTATATTCTTTCCACAACTAGCCCACGTAGTTAACAGAGGGGTTAGAGGGGGGCGGAGCCCCCCTTCGTTGTGCTGATTGCGTAGCGGGGGGAGTCACAGGGGGTTTGAGGGGTGCAGGTAACTCCACTCTATGGGGTCCGGGGTAGCGCTCCAAATTTTTTGGTTTTGGACCCTATGTTAGGTTGGGCAGACCTGCCTATGGTTTTGTGCATGATTTTCGCACATGGTTTGGACACGATGGTTTTCGGTCCATGGTTTTGGACGCGATGGTTTTCGGTCCATGGTATTGGATGCTTCGACATGTATAAATATGTATTGTAACATTGAAAGGAACAAAATGAAAAATCAAGCTAGTAGTCCCGGTTTTGGAATCCAGGGGAAAATCGTTGTGTATATGTGTTTTATGTGTTATGCTCTCGCATTGTTTATTTTCTGTGTTTTAGAGTTCGTATGAAGATAATTTCTGTACGGGGTTAAAACCTACAATTATGTATTTTATTTTTTATTTTTTTGTTTGTTTTTTTTTTGGTTGTGGGTTTTGTTTTGGGAATCTACTTTTCTAATTTATATGTCTAAACATAAATAACCATAATGAAAAGTGTTTTTGTTTTTTTTTTTGTGTTTTATAAACTATCTTCCTAATTTACTATATTGAAGTATGCTTCCTCGACAACATTGCTAGAATGTTGGGTCAATTTACTATGCAAATTAACACAACTATTTAATTATAAATCCTTGTTTGTAGAACTTAGAAGCATGTCCAAAGTCTATGGATTCCAATGGTAGTCAATGTTAGAAGATGAAATATAAAGATTGAAATTAATTCATATTACAAATATAAAATCTAATTAAGTAATTTATAATTCATTTATTATCAATCTGGGTTTGTAGAACTTAGAAACATGTCCAAAGTCTATGGATTCCAATGGTAGTCTATGTTAGAAGATGAAATATAAAGATTAAAAGAAATGTGTATTACAAATATAAAATCTAATTAAATAATTTTTGATTCACTTATGTAATATGTGAGGGATGAGGCTCCTAACTTAGGAGAACTAGGTTTTCCTTCCCTATAATACTACTTTCACGAAGAGAAATCCAAAAGCACTAATTAACAATGGTTTATGATGCAAAATATGTAAAATAAGAGGCTCCTAACTAAGGAGGACCAGGTTTTCCTTCTTCAGAATTCTTGCTTCAAACCAGAAATGGATAAATAATTTCAAATAAGAAAAGGAGAATGAAATTCAGTTTTAGTTCAAGATCAAATAGAAGGGGAATTTAACTTAAATTCCTATGTGTCCCTTCATATGTAGATTAGAACTAAACCAATATCCATTCAGTAATCATCACAAATCTAAATACATTTGGCAAAAGAACTAATTTATGAGAACTATGAAAATTTAACCAAGAAGTGCACTTAGCTTGGTGTGGGGGACCTCCACCCTTGCCTTGAACACTTGAAAGAATCTTAACTACAACAACTTCAGTACATCAACCAAGCATGAACAACAAATTGAAATGAAACAGGTTCTTCAATTAACTTTCAGTCTTCAAAAAGTCTCAAAATTAGATTACATAAATTCTACATTCTTAAGCCTTCAATAGTCTTGGCTTAAATACAAAATCATGAAAAAAAACTGATATAAAGTATCTCTAACAACTATAACTATCCATATCCACCTATCCAGGTCAAATTTATCCAACCTGTCACTAAACATATGGAAAATCCCATGAAATCATAAAAGTGGCCTATTTCCTAGGGATTTTCTGAATGATTAGTCTTGTTTGACCAGCTTTGACCAGGCTTGATTTAGCTTGGTTTGACTAAAACAATTGAAGTTAGTTCAGTCCTAGTTTCCAATCTTTCCATAAATTTATCCAGCTCGTGCCTAGGTGTCCTTCAAATATGACATCCTTATAGCTATTACAAGAATTTCTGATTTTGTCCAAAAATTGCACTTGAAATTCAATTTTCATAAAAACTTCTAAAAATTGCAAAATTAAATTTAAATACCTGAATATGCATAAAATACATCAAAATGAGGTGGATGTGGTGGAAAATGGATGGAAAATATAAGAATTAAGTATGTTTTCTTAAGCAAAATTTGACCAAAAATGAGGGCCAGATCTGTTTCTTCAGCTTGTCCTGACGATGAACCACACTAGTTGGTTCGAAACGCGTCGACAAAGGACTTTTTCATGTGATTTACGCCGAAGCTCTTCTCACAGGTATATGTTGTTTCATACATGGTAAGGTCAATGAACTATTTTGTTAGCTTTAGTATATATCTTATTGAATGTGTGTTGTATTTTATTTCATGATTATTATTATGTTGTGAACTATTTTGCAGGTTAACTAATGATTCTTTCATATATGTGTGTGTCTCTTTTATGATAATACTACTACTTTCTTCTAGAGGATCTCTTTTCTCCTTATGTGAAAGGACCTCTTATGCATTACAATTGATATTCCATAAAGTTTAGTCACTTGTTATCCTAAAATTTATGTTTTTTCATTCTCATGTTGTTTATTGTAGCCAAGGCACATCTCTAAGATCACAATTATGGTAACCGACCTTATCTCCCGGTTGGGGCTCCTACTCCAAACAATGTAAGGTCTAATTGGGATTTCATGCTAGGGAGACCCCCTCCTTGTTATGAACATACACCATCGTCAACATGGCCTTTTCACCAGTCAAAATTTTTCAATTATGCATGCTACGTGGCATTCGCTGGTGGCATCACATCACCCTACCGACGTCATAGTAATGACGTGTCAAGTCAAATTATTTACCATATCATATCCTTCAGCTAACCAAAATTTTCCACATGATAGTGTTACCACATCATGGATGACTGTGTATGAGGGCCATGTCATTTCCTTGTCATATCTTCCAACCATCCACAATTTTCCACACCTATGTTCATTAGGAGTTTTCCATGTGTCATATCTTCAATTTTCTGGAAAATGAGGTTAGAATTTGTGTAGATTGAAATGTCGTCTTCCTTTCATTTCTTCATCTAACTGTTGGATCCATCCAAATTGAGAAAACATGATTGAAATTTAATTTTGTTAAAATGCAAGTTGGGTCACTATCTATCATAGTTTTGATCACTTAACCATAGATCTGTCCATAATATGCATGTTGTTTAACATATTTGGTGTTTGTGGGTTTTGCCCCATAGTTTTGGGTCCTTTACTAATGTTGATCTTCAAATGGCCATAATTTATCATTTGGGAGGAGTTTTTTAGAGTGTGACATATTTTTGGAATGGTATCAAAGAGGAATATCCAGCCATGCCATCCATAGATTCATTAGGAAATCATAAATTTGACAAGCACTCAAGAAACTTCAAACCTCTTTGCTTTCTCTTGATGAGGGCATGTAAGAGATCCAACTAACATATTGCTTCATGAATGACATTGTTGCTTTCTTAGGCATCCCCTTTGACATCAATGACACCTGTATTCATCAATGAAAGCACTATGTGAAACACTGACCTCATCGGGGACATGCACTAGGAGATGGCAAGCATAAAATTGTCTGATAATACCGATTCAGGTTATTTGATGAATGAGACTAAATATTTTCACAATGGAATATGTCACAAGTGCATATAAAACAATGTAGGGAAAATAATAATACGAAAATAGCTCAATTATTTTTAGTAAGTGGTAAAAAATGTCATAAGGCTACATCGTGGAAAACTTCATGGATTTTATAATTTTGAAGGCCCATATTTATATTATTTATGGGTGCCTTTACAATAGAGCCATGCACTTTTGTTCCAATTTTAGATAGTATGTGTAATTACCATGGTTGAATACCATAAATCACTATGGTAAAAACTAATGAATGGTTGTATATGGTAATATATTTTTATTTTATTTTCTTCCACCTTTCAAATACCATGGGTGGATATCATGGTTCACTAAAACCATGGTCTTGTAAATTGCCAACAATAGAAATAATAATTGACCATGGTGATTCATTGACATCCACCTGGATCATGTTGGCCTAAAACTGACCCAATTGATTTTAAAAGCCTACAAATAGCTGCAACGTCTATCAAATGAAACACTGTCTCATCATTTGGCTTAAAACTATTTTGTGAAAGGTGTGTGTCTATATGATTTTAAAGGCCTGCAAAGAGTTGTAATCATCAAATGAAACATTGCCTCATCATTTTCCCTAAAATTCTTTTGTGAAAGGTGTATGTGTGTGTGTGTGTTTCCACACACACACATGAAATTAGAGTAACTTGTGCTATAATTTGATACATAGATTCATTTAAAAAAGTTTTTACCATGTATTGCATGATGATAATGTAACTAGTTTCGACCTTCATAATTTTTGTTGTACTGATTTCAATATGTATCTTATGTAACAAACAAAAAGAAGAAAAGAAAAAGTTATTATTTTAAAGCATGGGTTTCATGCTCTTTGTTGATGGTATTCTAGGTAAAAGCACATTCTTCATGCTTCTAGGGTTTGCTAGGTCATAGGATATATTGTCACGAGTCAAGAAAGTTAGCATCATGTTTATAAGACCCTTCTAGGAAAATTTTATGTTGTCAAAGAATTTATTTTGAGTCTAGAAAGTCCTGGAAACCTCCAAAGTACAAGTTGGTCCTCGAAGCTTCAAGTAGGCCTAAAGAAGGGAATTCGACCCCTTGGAAAAGTTATATAAAGGAGAAAATTCAACCTCATTTGGCACTCATCAGCAATTTCTATCTCTCTTAAAAATGTTTGATCTAAGGATAGAAGAGGAAAAGAAAGAAGAGCGAAGGTCTAGGAGGAAAGAAGAAGGTAAAAATCTTGTTTATGGGATCTATCTCTCTTACACATGCAAATTTCTAGGGTTTTTGTAGCTACAAAGAAGGCTGAAATTGCATGTCCTAATTGTAGAAGAGTGATTTGTTCTATCGAGGTGTTGGAGGAGAGAAAGTTTTATCTTGACCTTGTTGACCTTGGGAGGACTTTTTTGCTCAAAGAAAAGTCTCTTAAAGAAGTTGGATTAGGGTTTCTGCAGGATCTACAGGGTCCAAGTTGTAGGACGAAATTGCAAGGTAGAAGTTGTGGTTGAAGTTGAACAAGAAGTTGGTTCTCTTGGAAGGGTTGACTTGGTACTGGAAGGAGGACTTGGTCTAGGGTTTGTGTCTTTTTTGTCTCATTTGAAGCAAATTATATAAGAAGAGAAGAGTTTCCTGGTTTTCCCCTTAGAGGAGTTTTTCCTTGGCTTGAAGCCTAACTTCTATTTACATTGCCTTTATTATTTTACTCTTGATATTTGTTTGATGAATAAGATCTAATAAAGAAACACAATAAGAATAATAAAGTTCAAAAACAAGTATTAAGTTTATGGAAAATTGGGTTTAATAGCTACCATATTACATTTTCCAACATGGTATCAGAGCTAAGGTGAACAAGAAGGTAGCTGGAAGGATCACCTTGTGGACACGAGAATGGTTTGCTAAGGGGAAAAGGAAGATCTATTGATATAGAAGAAGGGTCTCATCAGAAAGAATCCTGAAGAGGAAAACTATAAGAAAGTTACCTTTTTCTCTTAAGAAAAATATCTAGTTGAAACTCATTTGAAGACACCCTTGAATAAAGCATCAAAGGATCTTAGTATCATCACTTTTTGGAGCCATTATTGAAGTCTATTTGGAGATCTTGAAAGCCTTAAGATAGTTGGAGACATCATCAAAAACATAAGAATCTTGATTGTAAAGTAAGTATCATATTGTTACTCTATATATGAATCTATAGGTCATATGGGTCATTTCTAAAAGGAAAAAAATAAGCTTGTTGGCTCGTCAAATTTCCTAGCATGGAAGAAAAGGATTGACCTGACACTAATAAAACATGAAGTGATGGAATATGTTATTGGTGAAATTACTGAACCAAGAAAAGAAAAGACTCAAGAAATAGACAAACACAAGAAAGGGGAAGTAACAACACAAAGGATCATTGTTTTAAGGATCCTCTTGTTCCATTTGTTACAAATTTGAAAAATTATAAGGCCATGCATGACAAGCTAGTGAATTTGTACTATGTAAGTACATCAGTACAAAATATGTCTTTGAGGAATGATCTATATAAAATGGAAATCGAAGGATGAGTACATGGCATCATTTCTAATGAAAATATCTCAATTAAGAGATCACTCACAAAGGCTTGGAGAGACAATTTTTTTTATTCAGAAATGACCATTTTTGTATTAAATGAATTACCACTAGAATGGAGCAGATTTGAAACAAGAATCTACTCTAAGAAAGACTCAACTCATTTTATGAGTTTTGGGCTCAATGCATTTTGGAAGAAACTAGGATCAAGGTAAAGGATGACATTTGATCAGATGAAAAATATCAAGCCTTTATAGCTAGAGTCAAGAAGTTTAAGAAGGGAAAGTTTGGAAAGCACAAGAATAAATATATATCCAAGGTTCAATGCTTTAAGTCCAATGACTATGGAAATTTCAAGAGGGGCTATCCAAACCAATAGAACAAAAAAAGAAAGGAAAGAAGTGAGGCTCACATAGCTGAAGAAATGGGAAAACTAGAGAATAATCCGAAGAAAGAAGAAGTGAAAGATCTATAATATTGAAAAATGGACCTTGTATGTTTGGTTCTTTATGAAGATTAGTCTTGCCTTTAGAATAGTATGCATTGTTTTTTACTCTAGAGGAGTATTGATTATGTATGGAATCATAGAGAGAAGCATGTGATAGTAGCATACTTAAGAGTTTACTTGATTAAGTTGATTTGTAGAAATCATCTAGTCTTTAAATACAAATAGATAGAACATTTTGCATATTGTTCATTTAGGCATTATCTAACTTTATGTGAGAGGCAATCATCTTGCTAATATGGATCATCATGATCCTGTAAAAACCACCACTTTGGAAGGTTCTTGGAAGTAGCATGATGACAAGGTTAATATACATTCCATATAGTATGAAAAACATATTGTCGAAGGGATGAAGGACTGCAATGGGTCAGGTTGTAGGATCATTATGAGTCATATAGAAAGATGATGGAATACGAAGAATAAGAATGCATGTTGAAAGTAACTCGTGGATAAGATTCATATGTGCAAAATATTGTCACATGCTTTATCTGATTATGTGATGTTTAAAAGGAAGGATTTGACTAACTCGGGGATAAATAAAGAATTAAGACTTTCTCTAGAATACAAAAGGTAATGATTAACATCCATTATAATCTCTGGAAGAAATTTATAACTTGGTAATCAAGTTCGATCCTTGGGAACTCTGATGTATGAAGAAGATCATATGGAGATGGGCAATGAGGATGTTAATTGGAAAAGAAGGTCATTATGATGAGGGAAGTCTAATTTTATATTTTTTTGGTTATTTGGTTAACATATTATTTTTTTATCTGGAAGGATTTTGTAAGAATACATGAAGAATGTTGAGAAAATATCAATATATGATACCTAGAAATTATAAAGTCAAGATATTTCATCTTGGGATTGAAAGGTAGCAATGTGGGAAGATAACCCTAAGGTCATCAAAGGAGATAAATTTTATGCAGAAGTTATGATTAGCCTAAAGTTTGGAAAGGATCTTATCTATGATGAAAAAATGAAAGTGATGAGAAAGAGAGATGACCTGGATCCTATCACAATATTGAAGAGTGAAGATAACTCCATGATACCTCAAAAGGAAGCAAGATCAATACAAGAGATGAAAAAGAAAAAGGGATACATGCAGCTATGAAGAACAAGTAGTTGATATTCTTATAATGACAAGATTCAAAGAATTGTGCTACTGACTTTCCAAATTGAAAGAAAGTTTGAAATCCTATCTATTTTTGAGAGGGAGAAAAGGAGTCTCCTTAAATAAGAGTAGGGATCTATTCTATAATAAAAAGGGAATATGGATATCCTCTCTAGTTGAGAGGAATGATGTTGAACATCACATGTGCATTATATTCTGTATGTATCAAGCACTTGACTAGGAACTAAAACTATATGTCTAAGTGAAGGTCATGAAGAAAGAATGGTGGAGGATTGGATAAGTATCTATGGTTTCCTTGAGGATAGACAATCCAAGAAAGGAAATGTGAATGTTGGGTGCCACCCAACTTGGATAGATTTTGGGTATATTTTGGAAAGAAATCCAAGTTTTGTGGAAGTGTATAGTAGAAAGGATGCTGCGGAGTACGAAGTGAACCACGCAACAGAGTAGTGGAGCATGACAAAGACCTCACAACAAAGGCACCATGCAACATCGGGGTTTGCAGGGAAACCCTTTCCATTTTGTAAAAGCATTAAACTATTTTAAGTTATTGGTTATGGGCCATAGCCCATTATATTTCATAAACCAAGGTATCGGGTCCATGGTAATATAACAATGTAAATCCCTCATGTAATAGTATATATAGGGATGAATAATAAGAAGAGAAGCAATCCTATAATTATATATAGGAACATATATGTGTTTATGTGATACTTTTGTGGTCTGTACTTTAGAGGAAGGGCGAGGCCACACATCTGTGCGCGGAGGCCTGGGTCTATAGCTGAGTGTGCAAACTGCCTGCAGTTTCGTGTGCAGACACCCTGCAGCTATGTGTGCAGGGAAGAACTGTTTGTTGTATCGAATTCCAAATTATAAGCAACAATTCTTATGGATGTAGTCCCACATTGGGATGAACCATGGTAAAATTTGTGTCTCAGTATTCATTTTCTTATTATCTGCACTTTATTTTAGTACTATACAATTTATGAATGTTTATGTTATGCTTAAATGGTGAATGTAACTCCGCAAAGTAAAGTATAAGTGTGAAGTTGTTATAAGTATTAAAGCATAAAAAGAATACACATGTGTCATAGCGCAATATCCCTCAGGCTGTAGAAACTTGGTTCTGCAACCTCCCATAATCGCTTCAGGTGAGATTGTGATCTACTTGCAGGTCATTGCTAAGAGGGCTAGTGGTTAATGGTTTTTTTGGTGTGAAACACAATTTGAACTTGGTTCCATCCCATCTAAGCCAACAAGGAAAGGTGTTAACACTCTCTGAGGTTGGGATAGGTATCCAAGAGAAGATTTGTTGAAGAGGACCAATATTCTTGAGGATTTAGGAAAGGAAATCCAAGATAAGAATAGTCCTAAAAGGACATACCTTGTTAACATTTAGATGGGGTATGTTCCTTGTAGAGGTAGTGCGGTATCACACATAAGACCTCCCAACAAAATGCTCTCAAATAAATTTTAGCTTGTCTAGTTAGGCCTCAAAGACAATGTTGGTCATGATGATGATGCTTACAATTGGATTATCAATCTGACTATTGTAATGAGAAATCTTAAGTTTGAGAATGATTTTGTACTAATTGTACAATTATGAATACCTTCCTAGTTAAGAGGGAGTGTTGGAAATGTAACTAGTTTTGGTATTTATAATCGTTGTTGTACTCATTTCAATATGGAGCTTATGTAACAAAAAAGAAGAAGAAAATAAGAAGTTATTATTTTAAATCATGGGTTTCATGCTCTTTATTGATGGTCTTCTAGATAAAAGCATGTTCTTCATGCTTCTAGGGTTTGTTAGGCCATTAGATATATTGCCACGAGTCAAGAAAGTCAATGTCATGTTTATAAGACCCTTTCATACAAAATATATCTTGTAATTGAATTTGTTTTGAGTTTAGAAGGTCTTGGAAACCTACAAAGTGCAAGTCGGCCTAAAGAAGGGAATTTAACCCC
Source organism: Pinus taeda (assembly GCA_000404065.3). Classification (NCBI taxonomy): domain Eukaryota; kingdom Viridiplantae; phylum Streptophyta; class Pinopsida; order Pinales; family Pinaceae; genus Pinus; species Pinus taeda. The sequence continues at coordinate 203,828 of APFE031071321.1, forward strand.
TTGGAAAGGCTATACAATAGAGAATATTCGACCGCATTTGGCACTCATCAACAAGTTCAGTCTCTCTTGAAAAGGTTCGATCTAAGGCTAGAAGAGGCAAGGAAAAAAGGGTGAAGGTATTGGAGGAAATAAGAAGGAAGAAATATTGCTTTTGGGATCTATATCTCTTACATGTGTGTCTTTCTAGGGTTTCTGCAATAGCTACAAGGCCAAAGTTGTAGAATGAAGTTGGAAGACGAAATTGCAGGGTAGAAGTTGTGGTTGAAGTTGTAGCAAGAATCTGATTCTCTTGAAAGGGATGACTCGGTACTTGAAGGAGGACTTGGTCTAAGGCTTGGGCCTTTGTTTTCTCATTTGACGCAGATTCTATAAGAAGAGAAGAGTTTCCAGGTTTTCCCCTTGGAGGGGCTTTTCCTTGGCTTCGAGCCTAACTTCTGAGTACATTGTCTTCATTATTTTTATCTTGATATTTGTTTGATGAAGAAGATCTAATAAACAAACACAAGAAGAATAATAAATTTCACAAAAAAGTATTAAGGTTATGGAAAATTAGGTTTAATAACTGCCACATTACATTTTCCAATAGATAAAGGTACAGGTTTTGATTTTATTGCAATACAAATTTATTTATATGGAAATAATAAACCATGGGATAAATATAAAATATACTTGAGGTGGTGATAACTTATGACATATTTTTGAGAGGCACATTAGCATGATGATACAAGTGATGACAAGTAAATAACAGTTGATGTTGCATGTCATAAAGGATGTTGTATAAGCTATAAGTGACATTGTGACATGGGTTAAAGGTTTTGAACTATGTTATAAAGTTGACAGCTTATGCACAAAACTTATGGAGCAATGTTGTATTGTTGTAGTGACATTAAGGTATTAAGTGAAATTTTATGTAAGGTCTATGACCATATCCTATGTTGGTAGAATTATATGTATTCTAATTCCAACATTTAATTATCGAATCCAAGATCGTAAAACTTAGAGATGCAAGCACATGAAATGCAATATTAGAGCCTATTCTAGTCTATGCTAACAATTAACACTAGAAAGAACTACTCACTGAGGATTATAACTTGTCATTGGACTGTGGGACTATAATTCTTATTGGGTTTTGAACCACAACAATGTTCATGTTGTTTTATATTTGTAGCTTATTAGGTCTTGAGATTTCAGTGGTTTTAATCCTTTAGTGATGAAAACCCATTAAACATTCTGCATAAAAGTAAATGTCGACAACTAGAAGAAAAAGTGAGTGAGGAAAGTAAATAAAACAAGACAATAAAATACAAGAAATGCGTTAACAAAATATCAAGAATAAATGCTAAGTAGGATTAGAGGTACAAGATAGAGCGATTTCATGGTATATCAAGTACATTATGACAAATCCAGCTGCTTCACTAGCTACGATAAAGAACACACTGAACGCAGAGTTTAAGAAGCCCAAGTCACGGTGACAGTGAATTATAGAAATAAAAGAAATTAAGAAAGAAGTCAATGAGACTGCTTGGGATGTAGAAAAGAGGTTAAAATTCTTGTTGGGACAAGTCAAATTCTAGATCTCTAACGAACAACACAAATAATGGTATATATCTGCGCTATTGCCAAATCTTAGATTACCACTATCGCAACAAAATATTAGGACACAGGCCGAAGCATTAGAAATTGCGTTGAATTTAGAAGCTTCATCAGTACGAGACACTCACATAGGGGTTCAATAGATATAGTCCCAGTGAGCAAGATTTCATATGGAACTGCAAGATTTGAAAAAAGGTAAGGAAGTTCGGTCTGAGATATGCTCAGAAGTTTGGTGTCTAAAGTGTAGAGCTGAAGGTCACTATAAGGACCAGTGTCCTGTCTGTCATGATTATTTGACTGGTGGAGGTCCCAATCCTTTGAAGTCGTAGCCTAGTGTTGGACCAAGTACTAGACCAAGCGTATTGTGTAGTATTTTCCGAGTTGCAAGCCAACACTAGACTGATCACTGTTATTTGTTACAGAAATATGTTCAATCGCCAAGGAAATTATATTGTAACTTCTGTCGATCAATAGGAAATCACGAGAAGCATTGTCCCGGTTATGATTTGATGATGGATCGAAATCTGACATAGGATGCAAGCTAAAGGCCGCGCATAGGAAGATCTTGGCTCACCTGTGGCCTGTGGGGTATTTCAAGGTCGAGAACGTGATCGAGGAGGGGGCATTGGATGAGGTCGGGGTCAGATCATATGCTATAAATGTGGTGAAGCTGGACATTTTGCATGGGATTGTCAGAACCCCACTCACCCTTCCTGTCAGTATTGTAGACGGTTCAGCCACGTGATAGAGGATTTCTTTGTTTTAAGGGCTAAGATGTAGGAATAGAAGAATCATCAACATGTGTAGAATTTACAGATGATGAGATCCAAATCATGCGAGGATGATCCAAGCATTAATATAGTAACATGAAGTGGTGCGACTACCGAAGAAGATAGAGCAGAGGGTAAAAATCCTGTGGTAGATACATGGGTTAGGAAGGTAGGAGAGAAGAATACTAGGTTCAATCTGCAGAAGGAGAAGGAAAATTTCATAGAGGCAAAGAAGAGTTTCATGGACCCAGGAGCTTCGACCTCAAGGACATAGATGCAACTAGTACCAAGGAGGAACACTCTTGAAGTAGTTACTGTGACGGAGAACCTTGTTTCGACTGTTCTGAAGTCATTTATGCAGACATGTGTGAAGTTGCTAAGGGAACATAAAGCAATGGAAGGGTTTCAAGAATTGATTGACAATTGTGTCAGTAAAGAGAAGCCACATCTGGAACAACGTGCAGTAAACAAGGTCAAGAAAAGTAAGAAGAGAACTAGCAGGGAAATGCGATTAACTGCACAGATTAGCGAATTTGAAATGGATCAAGTAATTATAAACTTGGGATCGTATGTGAATGTATTACCGAAGCAGACTTGGGAGTGGATGGGGCAATAAAAGTTGAAATGGTCACCGATTCAACTGTGCATGGCCAATCAGCAGAATATTATCCTGATGGGTCGATTGCAGGGTGTTGTTATAGACATTGAAGGAGTAAGCGTGATGGCGGTATTTGAAGTCATCGAGATTGTAGATGATAGTAATTTGTATCCAACTTTACTTAGAAACGATTGGGATTTTGATATGGACACCATAATCAGTCTAAAAATGAGAGGTATGGTATTTGAAAAGAACATACCAGGATAGTTGTTCCTTTAGATCCCTTTGAAGGAGTGTGATATACAAAACCCGTCTGGGAATAATATGAAGATGAATATATTGACCACATCTACAAGCTAACTGCACGAGGTGAGGATTGGATCAACCCCACCATAGATGGAAGGATAAACTAGGAGAAGGATAGTTCATGCCATTCAGACTCAGATGAAGAATTGGAGAACTCGTAGAATCGGTTGCATGAAGTTTCTACTTTGCGATTAATAGGCTAACAAAATATGTTTGTTGCATATCAATTGAGGTACATAATTTTCCATATTATGATGGGATAGGTGATGTCATCTTATTTCTGGATGCGTTTGAAAGGGATGTACTAGAAGAACATCGATTCCAAGCCTTGGATATAGCTTTAAGGGCTATGCCTACACGATGGTGGGGCACACATAAGGATAATATAGGAGTTTGAAGGGAGTACCGAAGGTTGGTGAGGCTCAGGTTTGGTAATGCAAACACAAGGGTCACATAAAAGTACAATGGCAAGGATGATCCCCGAGATCATTTGTCTTGTTGGACTAAGGCATGGGGTGACGAACCTTGACCAAAATGGGCACATGTATTTGTTCACACTTTGGATGTGAATGAATTGGTATCTTGAAACAAAGTTGTGCCATGGCACGACCAATTGGAACGATTTGAAGGAAATTTTTATATTGACCTTTATCTTTGAAGATGGTTTTCAGTGTATAAATGATTCCCTTCAAGAAATTAGAGCTACAATTTTCTAGACACCTAATGAGCCAACGACTTGGGTACAACTCGACTGGAATGAATAGTTACAATAACACTGTAATGCTATAATATGACTGCTGAGGAGGGCGAGGAAGATCCATGTAGCATTAATATTCCTGAGTTAGAAGGACAATGCGAAGTGGTAGGACCAAAAGTTGAAATACATGATGTCACACAACTTGTTAAGACGAAGCATGTCAATATAGGCTCGGAGGCGGATCCCAAGTTCGCGTGCATAGGAGATTACTGGGATGAGGATACAATAGGAAAGGTATTAAAATTACTGCATGAGTATCAGGAGTTGTTTCCAGCTAAATTCACATAGTTAAAAGGCATTGGGAGACTTGGGTGTCATGAAAATCACTTTGGAGCCAAATGTGAAGCCTATAAAACAACGACCATATAGGCTCAACCCTAAATACAAGGAGAAGGTAAAGGAGGAACTTGAGAAGATGGTTGCAGCTGGCATAATGGAAACTATAGAAGAATGTGAATGGGTGAGCCCAATGGTAGTGCATCAGAAAAAGACTAAGGGAGAAATCAGGATCTATGTCGATTTAAGGAAGCTAAATGACACATGCGTGCATGACCTATTCCCAACACCATTCATGGATGTAGTTTTTGAAAATGTAGGAGGATAGGATGCCTACTCCTTTACAGATGGGTTTTCAAGGTACCATCAGATTAGGATAGCATCGGAAGATAGAATTAAGACCACTTTCGCTACTAAAAGGGGATCCTTTCAATATACAGTCATGCCATTTGGGTTTGAAGAATGCATTGACGATATTTTCCTGAGTTTTTGTCGCAGCATTTAAGGAATTCACTCACAAGTTTATGGAGGTTTACTTTGATTACTAGACAATATTTGGACTATTAAAAAACATGTCTTGCGCCTGCACTTGATGTTGGATATCTGCAGGAAGTATAAAATCTTATTGAAACTAAAAAAGTGTATCTTTTGTGTACCTTATGGAATTTTACTGGGGCATGTCGTTTGTAATCAGGGGTTGATGGTGGACCCTATAAAAATCATTGTTATTATCAATTTGGATCTGCCAAAGAATGTGAAGCAGCTACGTGCAACTCTTGGACACACTAGGTATTACCGAAAATTCATTAAGGCATATGCGCAGATCACTGTGCCGATGGAGAGATTACTAAAGAAAGATGCCACATTTTTTTGGGATGATGAGTGTCAAAAGAGCCTTGATATCCTAAAGGAGAAAATGGTCACTGCATCGATCCTGGTGTTTCCATATTGGAAGAATGAGATCTGTGTTCATGTGGATGTGTCATGCATATATTTGGGAGCTGTCTTAACGCAGCTAGGAGAGGGGAATATTGATCACCCCATTGCATTTGCATGTCAAAAATTATCTAAGGCGGAAATGAATTATTCCACGATAGAGCGAGAGGGCTTGGCTATGGTGTACGCGCTGCAGATGTTCAACCATTACTTGTTAGGTGTGCACTTCAAGATGTTCACGAACCATTATGTGCTGAAATACTTGGTGAACAAACCTGTGTTGGGGGAGGAGATTTGCATGTGGCTCTTACTATTCCAAGAATATGCTTTTGAAGTAATCGTCAAGCCAGGATCAATAAACAATCGGCCAGATCATTTTTCTTTAATTGAGATCGACGAAGAACCGACCAACATTGAAGAAGGATTGCCAGATGCATAACTCTTTTCAGTAAGGGTTGCTGATGAGAATTTTGTAGATATTATTTACTTTTTGACTAATAGTGTATCCCCTATGGAGTATACAATGAAACAGAAGAAAGAACTAGTAGTCAGAGTTGCAAATTTTTCTTTGATTGTTGGGAATTTGTATAAAATGGGCCCTGATGAGATATTGTGCAGATATCTCCTTGAGCATGAAAGACACAATATTTTGGTAGAAGCACATGGTGGTGTCACAAGAGGACACTATGCAGGAAAATCCACCACGTAGAAGATTTTGAGAGAAGGACTTTGGTGGCCCATGGTGCACAAATTCTAAAGACTATTGTAGTGCTTATGATGTTTTTTAGAGGACTAGATGACCATCAAGAAGAGATGAATTTACACTGAATCCAAAATTTACTTTGTGGGATTTTGATAAGTGGGTGATTGATTTTGTTGGGTCGATCAATCCACCGGGAAAGAAGACTAGTGCATGATACATTTATACTACGACGAATTATCTAACCAGGTGGGTTAAGGCACAACCGATGAAGGATTGCAGCGCAGACACTACTTCACACTTCATATTTGGGTATATATTATTGAGCTTTGGGTTCCAAAAGATACTAATGAGCAACATGGGATCACACTTCCTAAAAAACACTATTGAAGCATTAACATATGAGTTTCAGGCACATCATCAGAAGAACACACCTTATCATCCTCAGGTGAATGAAATGATTGAGACTTTTAAAAAAAAATTGGAGAATGCTCTGACTAAGGTATGCAACATCAACAAGAATAATCGGGATGTGTGCATACTAGCAATTTTATGGGCATCCAAGATTACTTGCAAGAAGTTGATTGGGGAGACGTTGTTTAGACTGATGTATCGACATGAAGCTGTAAGGTTGATAAAATATATAGTACCAAGCCTTAGAATCGCAACAGTCATGAATATGGCAAACATCGATATTATGGAAGAAATATTGGAACAACTGCTCGCGCTAGAAGAGGATCATTTTCTTGCATGATTTCACCAACAAGTTCAGAAATCCCAAGAAAAGGCTTAGCAAAATCGACATATTAAGCATCAAACTTTTAAGGCTGGAGACCTGGTCTTGCTATACGATAGTAAGTTCACACAGTTCCTTGGTAAGTTCAATATGAATTAGCTAGGCCCCTACGTCATCAGGGACATCTCAGATGGTGGCACAGTTCAACTCACAAAGCTGAATGGGGAATTATTTTCTAGGTGAGTAAATGGGAGTAGGTTGAAGCTCTATAGGGACGATTCTATCCATGGGGCTATGTGATGACTATATGAACGTAGGACAACCTTAGTGCTACAAGTAGTTGGAAGGAAGCACATGACTATAAAGTACTCTGCCAATGAAGGAATTTGTCGAAGAAGGGGGGATGCGCAATATTCAGGAGGATGAAGTAGGTGGAAGAAGTTGCGACGAAGAAGGGGTAACTGCTCTATAGGGAAGGCTCTAATGCAGTCCATCTAGAATATGACTGTTGGGGTTGCTAATGTTGATTTTACAAGGAAATTGTCATTAAAAGGAGTGGGGGAAACACATTTAAGGAGCATATCTTGGAAAATATTATGCCAAATTTGCATTTATGAGGAGGATCTAGAGGAGATCAAAGGGTTTGAATTTGAAAAAGGCTATAAATATGGCACTCCACTCCACATTCAGACACTTTTCTTATTGAGAACTCGAAGTGTGATTTTTTGCCTAAGTGTGAGCCGAGCGTTTTGTTGCATGTTTGGTAGGAGTTGGGAGGATATTGAGGAAGAGTTTCTTAGGAAAGGGCTAGGATCCATTATGAGTTCTACACTACCAATACTTGCCATTATGCCAAGATCACTAAGAACAAATCCTAATGTCGCAACAACAGTGACCAAGAAGCAAAAGAAGCCCCAAAAGACTCTAGTTAGGCAATCGCCGAGGAAAATCCCCATAGAACAACAAAGTAAGGAGAAAATGGATAAGCTGAAGTAATAAATGGAGCCTAAAGATTTGGATGAGGAAGAAGTGGTTGTCAGAATAGAGGATATTAGCACAGACAAGGTGGAACCAATCTCTAGGTTTTCACTTTATATGGCACCATGAAAGCCAACCTCAAAGGTGACCAAGGACCCAGATGCCATCAAATTCAAGGTCTTTACACCCCTGTTACTAGAGGATGTACCGATTGAGGGAGACTTGTTGGCAAGGGTGTCGCAACTACACATGGAGGACTGAGATCTAAATGACTGAAGAAAGTATCCCCAATTCGAGCCCAACAAGTATCCAAACATCATTTACTATGAGGAAGCTGGAGCAACAAGGGTTGAGACGATGAAATGGGCAGTAGGCCTTTAGTGTCCTGGGTTGTTGAATATGCTATATGTTCCACTCTTTGGGTGGAGTAACATTAATACAATTTGTGTGCACAAGCTGTTAGCATTAGTGCATGATGGGTCTCTGTGGCTCGAGATGCCGATCCTGATTGATGATATGTTAATTCAAAGGATTATTACACTGCCTTGCCAAGGAGTGAATTCCGCCAATGCATTTGTTGGGAAGTCTCAAGAGAAAAAGTTGGCTAATCAAATGAAGAACGACTTCATCTTAGTTAAGAAATCCAAGGAATATGCCATTAGCTCCATTAATGATGAACCTATGCTTTTTTCCATGCACATTTTGGCTGGTAAGATAATTAAGAAGTGGTAGGCAGACGAAGTGTCGGTCCTGGTTGTATATTTGGCTACACAGTGAAGCAAGGGGGTCCAGTTTAACTGGGCAGGGTGTTTATGTTAGGAGTTTTTGGAGGAATGTTGTGAAGCACAAGAAGATGAGAAGAAATTCCTCTACACGTGGTTATTTCTCCTAATCGCATTGACAACAAGGAGAACGCTAGATGAGTCATAGTTCCCCATTGTGGACCCTGATGTGTACGAGGCGGCAAAGTATGCCTCACTGTGGGCATCTAAGGAACCGACCTGAGTTATAGAGAACAAATTGTTCTGGGTCCTATTTGAAATGGATCTATGCACGGTGATCACCCAGAAGCCGCGATTATCACCAAGTTTGTTTCAAGAATACCGTAGCATTTTTTACTTTAAAGAAAATTTTCACCAAGTGTACATCCACGCAAAGAAATATTTGGAGGAGGTATGGTATGAACTACCATTCTTAGTTATCTAGGAGGATATCCTATGCATAATAACCAAGTGGTCTAGTAATTGGCTCACTCCCATTGTAGAGGATCCAAAGTAGGTAGGCACTAGTAAGGCACAACAATCCACTAGAGGTGCGTAGACCAGAAAGCCCGCGGAAAAGGAGAAGGTGCCTCAGAAGGTCACAATTGACCTTGAGAAGAACACCGCGCAAGAAACAGAGCACAAAGTTGAGTAGGAGACTGACAAGGGTGATCACGGTGGTGATGACCCTTTTGTGTACACGAAGGACATCGAATCCCCATTTATAGTGAAAAGGTAGAAGAAGCAAAGTGCTGAAGGTGTGAAGAAGAAGAAGAAGAAGTCCGACAGATCCACTGGCGTAGAGCCGATGGTCCTCACTGAGGGGGACATCGATAAGATAAGAGACACAGTCTAGGTTGTGATGGAGGACTTCAAGGGAAACATTGAGGACTAGTACAAATCAACATTGACAAAGGTCCAATAGGGCCTCAAGAAGTTGGAGTTTCTGGCGAGCACGGTTCAAGCGAGCGTGACTCCGGTGAGTGTTGGTCAAGCAAGTGTGCCAAAGTTTAGTACCATTGTCAAAATCACATCTCAGCTTCGAACAATGAAACTACCAGGGGGCTCTCTCCATTTTGAGACGGCCAAAGATCAGAAGCACTTGAAGTACTGGAAGAATCTAAGTCTCAACCTTGTGGTGTTCCCCATTCAGGCATTGCACGATTTACATGAGAGAGTCTTTGATGAATCGAAGATACAGGAGCACTAAGCTTTGTTGGTCATAAAATAAGTGAAAAATGATAACCAACATATGTTCAAAGAAAATAATAAAGTGATGCAAGATTGCAATAAGGCAGCTACGCAACTAACAACTGGAAGAGGCTATAACCAAAGTTTGCAATGAGCTTCCAGAGCTCCCGATCTCGAAAAAGGCAGCCTCAATAAAAAATCTCTAATAGTTTCAAGTAGTAGTCAAGGAGACAAAGGTAGAGGTGGGCAAGGTCATATTTGAGCTACAGATGGAGATTACAGAACTCTAGATGAAGCTGTAGCCTACAACACCATCGAAAGTTCGAGAGCAACGTGAAACTAGAATAAAAGATGATATGGAAAAGATAGCCACTGTAGTCAAGGAATGTGGTCAACTTTTTTAGGATACAATGAAAATATGGGCCTCACTGTGGGAGGGCCCCCATGTGTAGAATATTGAGGCATAAATAAGAGACAAACAACTATAGTTTGATGAGCTCAAAGCGACAACGTAGACCTTAGCACTCGTGAAACGGTCCGCCCATATTCAGGAAGGAATGCTTCTTCAGGGACATATTGATGAGTTGTAGGGGAAGGCATAGATAATATCCTCACAGATGCAACCTTGGGAAAATGAGACCTTCTAGCTCTCGCAGAAAGTAGAGAGCAAGTTGAAGAGCATGCAACAAACACAACGAACAATCAGCCTAGCAATAGAAGGGCTGACAACAGAGAAGCTCGTAGAAGAAGTTTGTCAAGCCGCAGCATAATACACAAAGACACTTTATCCATTCAAGTTTGCATACAACAACCTCAAATAAAATATCAAGGATGTACTAGATGAGTGACTCGAGGATGAGTCACATATTTATGTTGGGGGCTTGTTGGGTAGGGGTCCCTTAGGTCCATGTTTTGTCTAGTTCATGTAAAGTCTCCACATTTTGAAGAGTGGAGCACGATTCACATAGATTTCTAGGAGTCAAAGGGGTTTTAGGGTGAGTCAAAGCCCCTTACTTTCTAAAGGGATGGGATTATTTAGAATATTTTGAGCTCCACCCATGGTTTGCAAACTATGGTATTGTAAGGGTAAATAATATATAAAGGGATGTCTTAGCAAGTCTAAGGAAATTAATTCAAGAGATGATATGTTTTTGAGTCTATAATTGTGATATCTTTCTATATTTGGGCGAAGGGGAAGGCTCCTGTAGCTACCTGCGTGGAGACCTTGGTAAGTCTGTAGTTGTGTGCATAGGCCCCTACAGTTGTGTGAGCAGGGTCAGAAAGATTGTATCTGTGAAGACTTGAACTAATAAAGAAGAATTTGAGACGTATATTTATATTTTCTTAAGTTCATGTAGTTTCTGTGTTTTTTATTGAATATGGTTCACTTTTGTATATTCTTTCGTAATTGCATTGCGAAGGTTCAACTACTGTTTTATATGATGAGTAATGGATGTTAGACTAGTTATGCACAACTCACAAGTTTGTTAAGTAGGAAAATGCTCTAAGACTGTAACAATAAGGTTAACAGTTCATGAAGGTGACATTGCATAACCCCTATGGATGCAGAAGCCTGGTTCTAGCATCCCCCAATATCACCTCACGTGAGATTGCGGTTTACACAAGCAGGTTGTTGCCGAAAGGGTTGATGGTATAGGGTTTTGTTGGTTAGTGAAGCTAACTTTGAACTTGGGTCTAAGCCCCTCAAGCCAACAGTTCTTATTTTCTGTAGGAATATTTTACCAAGTAGCTACAAAGCTCCAATCAATTAAAGAATCCTAAACTGCAAATTACATATTTTTTAATACTCTATTCTAGTACAGAATCTAGTATCGAATTAAGTACAGAAAAGGCTAGAATTTGAAATTTTGAATAAGCACTAGTTTAAGAACGGAATTTTGTAAATTAAAATTTTGAATAAGTATCGAATTAAGTACTGAATTCTGTAAAGTAAAATTCTGGGTATGAAAACGTGTTAAGAAACCAATTCAAGTTTGTTTAATTATTAAGCCTTAGAAAAATAAATTTGAATTTTATCAAAACATGTTGAAATCACTACACTAACATATATGAAATGTAAGTCTAATCTAAATCGAGATTGATGAATGAAATATTGAACAAAATCTAAAAAAAATCAATACATTTGCATGGAAAGAAACTAAATCTAACTAATATTCTACTCTACGAATGAAATATGGGATGCTACCTGAGTTGAGGGGCCCTTCCTAACCTATAAACATTCCTAGAGACTAAATCAGATCCTAAATATCCTCAAAATATCAATGGTTGAATTGTCATTACAAAAAAAAGGAACTTCAACTCAGTTCAAAAATAAAACTTCAACTTTGGTTACAAAAACCAACTTAAAAGTGTGATGCCAAAATTCCTCATTGTGTCCTCTCTCATCTCTAATCTCATGTTGTGAAAATATGTTATTATATCATTATAAGGCAGAGGAAGAGATGGTCAAAAGACAACATTGACTCCAAAAAAATTCTTGCTCCATACTATGATTAACATAACAATATTATTTAAAACAATTTTGTTATGATTCAAGATCATGTTAAATCATTCATTGGAGGTGGAAACAATGCCACTTGGCATTAGTTTAAATTATTTCCAAGTTTGGACATAACTTCAATTCTAGATGTGGTTGCCCATAATTGTTGATGCACAGGTACAGTATCAAGTACTGAACTAAGTATCGAATTTCTGGAAAATGCCAAACTGTTACTGAATTAAGTACTAATTTTCTGTAGGTGGAATTCTGGTTTGAATGATGTCTTGAGCTTCACATGTGAGCTAGGTGTGAACATGAATTCATCCATAAACATATAGTTGCAACCCATGCCATCTCGAGAAGTGCCAATGTGTGAACCTTTACTTAGTACCGAAACTGATATAAGTATCGAATTGTCAAATTCTAGTACTAGAACTTGTTGTTTGGGAACATACACATATTAGTAAACCGTCATTGGAAAAACACGTTAAAAACTCATTTAATCATTAAAAATACAAGAAATCATTAATAATTAACCAAAAGGTAAAATGAATGCATTTAGGGAAAATTGGTAATATGATAGTTATGAAATATGTTATAAAAGTATGAATATGGCTTGTAAATGAAAGGTTTGGTTAGCCAATACGATTACATATCTAGGGCCCAACATTCCCCTATGCCTAAGACTTTGCATGCCCTCATGTAGACAAAATATGGATTAGGAAGGGATGATGGATGATAAAAGGTGATGATGAAGATAATGGTTGTATATGTGGACTTGGAAACTAGAATATGCATTAATGGAAAAATGGGGGGTTTAGTGGTGATTTAAGAGAGGTGAAGATTTATGGAATATGAAGTGGTGAATCATTAAGATTCCTTAAATTTTAATGAGCTAAAGATCCTTTAAACATGTTTTACCTCAAGTATACCTTTCAAACTTTTGATTTGTACTGCAAGCTACAATGGAGGTTGTACGAAGCTGAAGATAAAACAAAGTAAGGTTGAGGGTTTGGAATGATCTGGAAGAGCTAGAGTTGATGAGTGCCAATCTGATATGTTGAAGGAAGCCAAATATAATGAAATGAAGATGCTAAAAAGATCCCAACAACCACTCCCCCATGCCTGAGGTTTTGCATGTCCTCATGCAAATAAGGCGAGGTACTCAAGAAGTGAGGAGGGTTGTTGAGATGGCTCTAGTATGAAAATGGAACTGAAAAGAAAAATATTGAAACTAATGAGATGAATACTGAACAAAAATAATTCATCTTAGATTTATTAAAATGATGTTGAACTAACACCAAACATAAATTAAATTTCAAATCACTCATTACATATGATTTCATCAATCTTTAATAGTTTTATGCTTAGGAAAAAGAAACCTTTTATAAATTTAAGGGGCTCTCCTTCTTTGTAGGTAGGAGGTTTTTTATGATCACAACAAATGATGAGCCAATGAAAAATTAGTTATTACTAACAAAATCCCAAAGTCTTATATTCATCTAAGTAATACATATAAGCTTTGTAGTTGAGTTTTATTCATAGGTACCACTTGAAAGGTAATTAAATCTTAGATAAAGTATGAAAAACCAATGAGAGAGGACTCAAGGTTACTTTAAAGCCATTATTTAGCAACAAATTTATGGAGTTAGTTTTTACCCTTGACTTCATCCACACATGATTCCTTTTCATTGTAACACTATAGAGTAACCATCCTACATGTAGAGAAAATCCTTGGTTTGGTTGACACTTCTTTAGGCAGAATGCCCCATTTCCCGCGAACGTCCATAGCCCTAATGGGTTTGCCTAGTGGTATCATAGGTCAGTACCCACCGTCAGCAACATCCATAGCCTCGATGGATTAACCTCTTAAACTTGTTTTACACTAAAGGCTCTAGTCCCATGTTTCCTATCATTTTAGTTTTATATTATGGATATTTCTTTTGCAATTGGTAGATGGGGGAGAGGCTTCATAAAGTCCCTTAAAGGCATAGGATGACACCTTTCTGAGTGATTTAGATTACCTGCATAATGTATTGGATGCATAAGGTACTTGTAGGTACTTAAAAGGACATAGCATGAATGATTCATTTTAATGTGAGATGGATGAGGCTAACCAAATAATAACCAAAAGAAACCTAAAGTCCTACTAATCATAGTTTTCATATATGCTTTTGCTTTTTAAAGTAGTGTTCCACTATGAACAAATACATCATCAACTCTCTTGCAATTCTTAATAGAGATGCTTGAAGATCATGCTTTAATGTTACGATTATAGCATTCAAGTTTATTTTTCATCGGTATCATTGTATGGACCTTTTAACTTTGTTTTAATCCCCTTAGTATGCACTAGTAACTATATTTTGAGCAAATGTTTGTATCGATAATTAGAAATCTATATGAATAAGAGAAATGAAATTTGAAACAAAGAAAACGTATATTAGCTATGAATATTTTGGAATTATCATTCAATCCAAATTTTATGAAAATGATTGCTTATATCATCTTTGTAAAATAGTGGTCTTAAAACAGATAAAACATGAATGCATCCTTTTTAATAACTTAAGGAAAAAGGAAAGGTGTCATCAAATACTCCCCTAACTGTTCCATATGGTAATATTCTTCCAGTATTAAAGCATACCAAATGAAAGATATCCTTGAATATTTATTTTTCTTACAAAATAACAATTTGGTACCAGAATTCTCGATACTGGTTAGATGAAATTTGGTACTAAACAATTGGTATGCAATACTAGACAATGTTGTTATGCAATCATTTCCAGCTTTACCTAGAATTCCAAACATAATGATCATAGATTTATTTATTGAAAAGAAAAACTAGAAACAAATCTAACTAAAAATAAATGATAAGTGGGAAAGCAAAGTAATAGTTGAACCATGCTGCAGGTGGAAATAAGATTGTGTGGCAATCTTCATTAAAATAATATGCAGCTGAAAGAGATCCCAACATAAATATGCAATAGGAACATAGATCTCCCATTTTAATTACTTTTTAGCTGTTACATCCCACTTATTGGAAAAAAATGAGAAATATGTTGCACTATATGTTATAAGTAAACTAACTACTATATGCAACATTAATTTATTATCCTACTCAACTTGAGAAAAAGAGATCCCTCTCCTCAAGTATAAGAGTATTTCCAATGTAACCATGTGTGTAACAAGTATAAAAATGCATTCGTACTCAAGTTTAGAATATAATCTTCAATTCATACATGAGTATGAAGAACCAACTATTTTAATGATTATTTCAAGAAGTAAGGAAGAATGAAGGAGTGGTATGGCCTTACAATTGCTGAAACCAACTTTCAACAATATCAAAAGGCTCTTGGTTTACCTCCTCTTTATTTACCTCGTTATTTGATCATTTAGCATATCCTCCTTTACTGTGTCATGCAGATCTTCTAGCATTATATGATTATCCTCTTGTGTGATTAGAGGATCTGTAGATAGGCACGTCGAAAATTCTTCAATATCAGGTTCTAGTGGTTTCTTTCCATTAGATGTGGTCCATGATTCTTTAGTTTCTTTGACAATATTGCAATTTTGGAGATATTCTGTGATTCATGGATTTGTTGTTCTTCTATCACTTCTGGAGAGGTGGATAAGTTCTTGATTGTTGTCAAGATTTGTTCTTCTTGAGAAGTAGATATCTAATCTAGGTGGATGTTGGTGACCACCCACCTATCCCACTTAGACCCCCACAATTATCTCTTTTAGTTTTTCAGTTTCCGTAATTATAGCACAATTTACTATTTTTAGCAGTTTTTCAGGTCCTAAACTTTCAGAGTTGTTTTAAGGCCCTAAACGACGTTTTTTGGGAAAATTTTGGGAGTAACATGGGTCCCTGGACTCTTACCAAAGTTGTAGTTCTCGGATAGATCTTCCTAACAAGATATTGTACGTGTCAAACAAAGATCGGGTGCCAAAGTTATGACCTTGGGAAGTTGATGTACCAACTTACCCAAAACAGGGCCCACAATTTGACATTTCATCTTCTAGGGTTAGGTTTTGGGATGTTAAGGGTTTCCCATTGTTTCTCAACAATAAATATGCCTTCAAGCCTCATTGTAACACTGTTAAGAGGCATGTAGCCGCCACATCTCTTCTCAGAGATAAGCTACCATCGCCCTAGCTGGTTTATTTCCATTTCTATTTGTAAGCATATTTCAATATTTTACATTAATGAAATGAAGTATTATTTCCACTGCATCTATGTGTTTATGGTTATCTCTGTAATTTGTTGCATTCCTGTTTAAATCTGGATTAGTGGTATTAGATCAGTCTGTTTTTTTTTCTCTGTTTTCCTTTCCATGTCCCCAACGAGGTCGGGATATAAGGAGTTAGCACTTGAATTGGTCAAACCTTTGCAAGACCAGCCTCACAAATCCTGACGGCCTCCCATGGTGGATGAAAAGAAAGATGAGGTGGAAAGAGATCCTATCAAAATCTTGCTTGTTGAAGCCCCAGAGTGACAAAGGAACGCGACGATGGACAACTTTGCGCAGATCCTTCAGCGACAACCCACAGGTGATGCATCGGCTTCCAACAGCTACTCTAGAAATGTCACACCCTTTAAGTTACAAGTTAAATTTGAAATCCCCATATTCGAGGGTCAGATAGACACAGATGCCATAGATAAATGGTTAAATCTGCTAGAGGGTTATTTTTCTGTTCATGAATGTTCGAGTCGGGAAAAGATTGTTTTCGCTCTTCTCAAAGTAGCCCCCCACATCAAGGACTGATGGGAAACCTATTGTGAGCAGAAGGATGAAAGTATGGACTCACTGTTCTCAGCCGCACCCACTTGGAATTCCTTCCGGGATGCCATCAAGGAGCAGTACTACCCTATCAAAAGCTATGAGGACAAATACATAAAGTGGACCACGCTAGGTAGGGACGAGACCAAGATGTGTCGGAGTTCACAAACATTTTTCAAACCCTTTTGCACACAGTTGGGTATCAAAGATTCTGAGTTGCATCTAGTACTCAAAAACGACGACTGCCTACATAGATACAACCAGGAAGAGATGGAGTTCCTGGACATCTCCTCGCTCGACACGGCGTATCGATACACTGTCAAAATCGAGCAAAAGTTCAAATATAAGAAGTGATACTTTGGATCTGCGAATCCGAAGACCAAAGGACAACGCCAAGGTGGGGTGACCCAAGACAACCCGTCGAAGCTACAAGAAAAGAACAACACCATGAAGTCGAAGAAGGACACAGGAAAGTGGTGTGAGTTCCACAAGAGTCCCACTCACAACACAAGTGAGTGTCAGACCAAGCAGTTGCTGGTGGCCAAGTTGAAGGCTTCAGAATCAGATGCATGTTCTGACCCTGATTCAAAACCCGACAAGGGGAATGATAAAGGGAAGCAGATCATTGATGTAGAGCCCAACATCACTGTTGCCACTACCAAGATCCAGAATAATGAGCTCGAATATCCATAGGAGGGGGAGCGTCTTTTCCACTCACAGATGTGGGTGAAGGGTTCGCTGCTGCAATTCATTGTCGACAGTGGCAGCTAAAAGAACCTCATTTCAGCAGAGGTCATGAAGTGGTTTGGCCTACTGAATACACCATACACACAACCCTATAGTATCGGATGGCTTCACCAAGGACGATATCTCTGAGTTTGTCAACAGTGCCACCTTCCTTACAACATCAAACCCTTCACAAACGAGGTATTGTGTGATGTTACACCTCTGGATGTTTGTGATGTACTATTAGGCCAACCATACTTGTGGAGGTGACATGCTGTGTATGAGTCAAGGCCTCGCAATGTTATTATTTCTTTGGGAAATTCATTATACAGGATACCAGAGGTAGCCCCACCTACCGCCACCTCTTTGATCACTTCTAAGAAAGGCAACAAGCTCATCTCACAGACTAGGAAATTTATTTTCTGTCTGGTTCGCTCCTGAAGTAAGGGGAAGATCATCGCCACATCCATGACCTCCGCGAAGTGTTCCTTCATGCAACAGCAACAATAGAGGGATACAGTCATGAAAGAACACATGAACAACTTCTCCTCACCCACAGGGATACCACACAAGCTTCAGGTGGGCAACAAAGTCCAGTTGCATCTGCAGAAAGAATGCCTTACAAGAGCCCATAAGAAGCTTCGACCACGCTGACATGGTCCTTACACCATTACCAAGGCTGTGGGAAATAATTATTTGGAGCACATCATTCCTCCATTCCTTCACCTGCACCAAGTTTTCAATGTGTACTGCCCTCAACCATGCTTCCCACCATTACTAGACACATCCGAGATTGCAGAACAACTCACCAGGGACCAGGTTCAACAGATGGAGGAACTCAACGCAATGGGGACCATTGCTTCCTAAGGGGGGAGGAATGATCTAGGTGGATGTTGGTGGCCACCCACCTATCCCACTTGGACCCCCACAACTGTCTCTTTCATTTTTCTAGTTTCCGTAATTATAGCACAATTTACTATTTTTAGCAGTTTTTTGGGTCCTAAACTTCCGAAGCCATTTTGAGGCCCTGAATGATGTTTTTTGGAAAATCTGGGAGCCCATGAACTGATGTTGCTCTTCCCAAAGTTGTAGTGCTCGGATAGATCTTCCTAACGAGCTATTGTACACGTCAAACGAAGATCGGGTGCCAAAGTTATGACCCTGGGAAGTTGATGTACCAACTTACCCAAAACGAGGCCCACAATTTGGTGTTTCATCTTCTAGGGTTAGGTTTTGGGATGTTAAGGGGTTTCCATTGTTTCTCAACAATAAATAGGCCTTAGAGACTCATTGTAACACAGTTCAGAGGCATGTAGCTGCCACATCTCTTCTCAGAGATAAGCTATCACCCTAGCTGGTTTATTTCCATTTCTGTTTGTAAGTATATTTCAGTATTTTACATTAATGAAATGTAGTATTATTTTCGCTGCATCTATGTTTTTATGGTTATCTCTGTAATTTGTTGCATTCTTGTTTAAATCTGGAACAACATCCTAGATGTTGTTAGAATTTGAGATAGTTCTTCCAAACTCTTGATAATCCTTGAATATTTCTTTGTTGGTTGTTAATTCGTGTCCTACACATCGATTAATGGATGGAATTCTTATTAAAAATATTAAAAATAAGCAGGAAACACACTTGAAACAAAGGAAAGCAAACCAATCATGTACTCGAAGTGCTACCATGCTACTAAGACCCTGTTGTCACCAAGTTATTTGTTCACACAAGTTAGGCTTCTCTTCTTTCCATGAATCAATCTAAAGGAAAACATACTTGAAAAGAAAAGTAAAGAAAAATGAGGCTTTAGATCCTACCTTTAATGATGATATAAGAATTGTGCGAATAGTTAGGAGTGTAAGAAATTACTTAATAAACCACCTTTGTTAACTAATTTATAATTAAACCCATGAAGAATAATTAAATAAATCACTATTTATTTAATTTTCTTCTAGGAATTATTAATTAAACCATTGTTCAATTATTATTCCTTGTCATATTTGACCCAATTATGAAAATCAATAGATAAATTATTAATTATCTTATTTTTCTCTAGGAATAATTAATTAATCATTAATTAATTATTATTCCTTGTAAAATTTGACTGAATCCCCTAGGCATAATTAAATAAATCATTATTTTATTATTATTCCTTAACCAATTTCTTGAGACGATAAATAAATCATTTATTTATTTATTATTTCTAAATAAAATTTTAAATACTTTTTCCCTCCTAACCAAATATAATAAAATATTCCAAGTGGTTATTCCAAGAATGGGGTTAATAATATTTTATTATTACTCATTATTTGAGGATAACTCAATATTTTGTTATAAATAGAAGGGTTTTCCATTTATTATTCACTTTTGACTATTTTCATTGTTGCACTGATTGTTGTAACTGATTATTTTCATTGTTACACATCATTTCTCTATCATTGAGTTCCCATTGAGCTCAAACATTTTATTTGTTGGGTTTTCATATTATAGAGGAGAGAGACTCCACACAAGCTGAAGATGTTTGAGGATAACCGAGAAATCATCCCATAGAGGGGGTTGGTAACATTTATTTGTTCCCTTCACAGGTGTTATAATAAAATCTATTATTTATATATCTAGTTTCCATTGGATGATTGGAGTTATTACTATTTCTTTTTGCCGTTTAACTATGATTGTGGCATAGATCAGGATTTTGGCAGGTTTTGTTTATATTAGTTGCTACACATCTACAATATTTAGCAACCATTTATATTGTTGAGACTGCTTGTCATCCACTGCCTTAAGTGGGTTATTTTCATACATCTTTGAGAAGAAAACACTACAACAAAATTGGCGACTCCACTGGTTTTATACTTTCGATCCAGAAACCTGGGTGACCTTCAGTTTTTGGCTTAAGGTGCCTTATTTGTTTAGTCTCTTAATGTTGTTTACTAGCTTTTTAACCCTAGATCTGTCAAATTTCTAACTTCCACAAGTTTTATGGTCTTTTCCGCAGGTCACAGGAACCAATCACGACAGAGACGAAATTTTTCCGAGATTTACTGACCGAGAATCAAGGAGCATAAATCACACTTTTTAGCCCAAAAAGTATGATCTCGAGTCCAAAGTGCACCTTTCAGCCCAAAAGCTGTGACCCCCCTGAAAACAGTTCAATACCTGTGATTTTTAGGGTTTCCAGGTTTTTATTAGATCTGTTTCTGGGTTTTGCTAAGAGTTGTCTACTAGATTGTTTGACCTATGTCTCATCCCACTTAGGCCTTGATCTACTCTGATTTACTCGTCGAAGTGGAATTTAGCCCCTTAGGGCTTCTAGTACGCTTCCATCTTTATAGGAGTTTAGCTGATTAAGAAGTCTGAGTTTCTACAACACATTCAGCCATATTTTTCAAATTTATACCCTTCTCTTTCAGATCTTCAAAGATAGGTTGTTTCCATCCATAGTTTCACATTAAACCTTGTTTGGTCATTTGCCTTAGGGTCCCATCAGTTGCCCTAGGATTTTCACCCATCTCCCTATCTTTTTGTAGCAATCCTCCTCTCTGGTATTTTGCTATTGTTGTACAACTTTTCAGTAGCCTAGTGTCATTTGATCCCAACCACACAGACACTTATATCTCTTGACCTTTTTAGTGTTTTTTCAGTCGATTTCAGCACCAACTAGCACAATGTTTGCAAACCCAATTTGGTTGGGGTTTAGTTAATTGTTTCGTTGTTCATATTCTGTCATTAATTTCAGTTTATTTTCAACAAGCTTTTTTCTTTTTTTTAAACAAGATTTGGGCTTAATCAATAAACACACTTGCACACACAAGCACACCTTAAGTGAAGGGCACTTGGTTTACACCACTAAGCCAAGACTTAACATAATAAATTTGTCTCCTGTCACAAAGACAAAGGAATATTGTTGATCTCCCTTCACCATTTCCATGTCATGTGTGTCTTACCACCATTGTGCCACCAAGGCATTTGTCGCAGATACTCTTAGGCCTTCATCCCCAATTTTCACTCAGGCATATTACTCCTCCCTGTCTATTGCATGTTCATAGCCCTCTGAGTCCCCATACTAAATCTTCTCCTGGTTCATCTGATTTTGAGCCTCCTTCACTGCATATCTTCACCATGTCTGGACCCACAGCTGGTGCAGGAACCCAACCCGGTGTTGGTTTCCGTTCTATCCCAGTGGTCACATTAATCAGAACAGTCTTAGGAACCATTCTGGAAGCCCCCATGCTCCCTTTTATGGTTGGGTTAAGTCTACCAGATTTTAGCCAGTTCATAAAAGATCCAATACACCACGATGCTGGTTGGCCTGCTATGCCGATTAAGCTTCCCTCAGACATTCCAAAGTTTGAGGGTAATTCTAGAGAGGACCATGTTGGCATTATGATACATATGTTGTACTTGATGGCAACCCACTCATATCATATGATAAATTATAGTGTAGAAAAGTTCACGGAATTTTATGTAGAGAAAGGTTTATTTCATGTGGAGAAAATTTCACAGAATTTTATGCAGAGAAAAGTTTATTTCATGTAGAGAAAATTTCACGGAATTTTATGCAGAGAAAAGTTTATTTCATGTGGAGAAAAGTTCACGGAATTTTATGTAGAGAAAAGTTTATAAAAGTTTATTTCATGTGGAGAAAAGTTCACAGAAGTTTATGCAGAGAAAGGTTTATTTCATGTGGAGAAAAGTTCATGGAATTTTATGCAGAGAAAAGTTTATTTCATGTAGAGAAAAGTTCATGGAATTTTATGCAGAGAAAATTTTATTTCATGTGGAGAAAAGTTCACGCACTTTCTTGGTTGGTTCATGGTATTAGTCCGACAGTTTTCGATCCTATGGTTTTGGTCTGTGGTATTGCATCCAAAAGTGTTGATATCACGCACTTTCATGGTTGGTTCATGGTATTAGTCTGATAGTTTTTTGATCCTATGGTTTTGGTCTGTGGTATTGCATCCAAAAGTGTTGATCCCAAGTATTGGGTTCATGGTATTGTGTTATTATGGTTTTGGACCATGGTATTGTGAAAGGCCTAAGACTATAAAAGGGGAAGGAGATCATTTGGCAAAGCATCATCTGAATTGTTATTGAATATCTGATAAAGTGCTAGATCTGGAATACTGTGATTGGGTTATGGTGTAGATCTTGATCTGAATAAAGAAGGAACCTGAGCACACGGAGAAGGATAAGTTCTATTGATGGGTCATAATCTTTAAGCTTGAATGATAGTATCTTTTATTCTGGGTTCGGATTTGGTGTGTGGTTACTGTTACTGTGATTTGGATACAGCTGTCAAAGAAGTGTCTACTTGATTCAGTGCTAATTGGTGAAAAGGAGATTGTTTGATGCAAAAATTCTTGATGATTGATTGATGTTCATGGATCCAGTCTAAAAATTTATGAAACATGGTCCCTGGAAGAAAGAGAAGGTTGTATCCTTCTGTAGGCCAGCACCTACGTACTAGTATCTTGGCTAGTGCAAGAGCTAAGGGGGTTGTAGCTCCCTTCAAGGAGAAGCTGGAAAATGAGAGAGGGTTGTAGCTCTCTGCAGGTTGCAGCCTACGTACTGGTAAAGGACTGCACCAGTACAATTGTAAAATGAAGTTTCTAATTAAAGAGAAGATAGAGATGAATTGCAGCAGGTGGTTTTCACCCACATTGGGTTTCCACCTTATATCTTGTGTTCTTGTGTGTGATTGTCTTCTGCTCTGTTTTACTGTTTCTAGTTATTTTATTCTGATACACAAATTAACAATCAAAATCTGAAAGATAAAGTAAATTATAAGTTTGCATAGTATACGCGGGTTTCCTTCTACATAATTGCGGGTTTAATTAACTGATGTAGCGTATATCATTTGGATTTGAAAAAGGAATATTTGACTTGATAATACTGATTCACCCCCCCTCTCAGTATTATTTCCGACAAACCCTACTAATCATGTCCACTTCTTCCACATGTGGTGTTTATCCAAATCCATTACCAATGACTCCATTTGTCTTCGGCTATTCCAATGCACGCTCATTAGAGACGTTGCAAAATGGTATGTAGACCAACCCACTGCATCTCATTCCATTTTCATGATGCTTGCTAAAGCGTTCCTCTCATATTTCCAGTTACCTCTCCAGTACGACACTGGTACGGAGCTATTGACCTCATTCTGTTAGTCCTTCGCCACTCACCTTTCCAACCATGTTTAAGAGTGGCGTAGAAGGAAGAGCACAGGTCGTGCCCCGCTCTTCGAAGAGCGTGTCTATCTAGATTGGTTTCTTAGGAACCTCTTAGTACCCATTGGGAAATATGTCGTGTCCCATTTTCCTCAGACCGAGGAATAAGCTCTCTAAACTGCTCTAAGATATGAACTGATTTATGTGCAATCCAGTTATGTCTATACCATCATTCCAGACCTTCCTCGTCCTGGAGGTGCCAATGCACTGGGTCCATGTCACGGCATTGATGGTATCGTTGGAACCCTTTCACATCCTTATCCATATACTCAGGAAAGTTATGGCTATCCGTAGGGGGGCACCAGTTCCTCAAACACTTATGCCCCTCTTGCTAGCAACATGTTTTCAGGGCCACAACCTTTCTACCAAACCGTTGCTCCTCCTTATGCATAACCGAGTGCTCCATCCCCTTAAGCATTAACATTGCAACCTCCCATGCAACCTCAACCCCAACATCCACCACCCCCTTAGGGTCAAGTGTTTGCACAATAGAGTGCGACCAATCCCGAAAATTTGAAGAAAAATAATAAGGGGAAAGGTAGCAAGGGTAACCAAGGTAATCAAGGTAATAAACCTAGTGAGCCCCAAGGGAGCCAACCTAACACCAAAAACCAGCAATAGGGCAACCAATCCAAGCAGAACAAGGATATTTTTGTACAAAAAAGCCTTGCGCATGTTGCGGTGTACATGGCCATTATACACATGAGTGTCCTCTCTTTGCCTCAGATGCGCCAAATGTGGGAAGCTTAAGCAACTTCTAGAGATCAAAAATTGCCTTAGAATCCTACGCCATCTCAATCAACAGTGCTTACAAATCCTTTCCCTCAGCAAGTATTTTTTGCTGCTCAACCTCAGCTAGGTCAAGAAGCCCACCCCCCGCCCCACCTTCTGGTCCTGGTTACTACCAGATCCTCATGATGAATTCTAATGAGTTTAATCCCTCTGATATCAACCTACAAACTCGGTTGCGTCAATAAGACAAGCCATCCACTTCGTTCGCCACTGAGTCCAAAACCAACGTATATGCTGAGCCTCTTACAACACCAAATGGTCAGCTACAGATCCCTCAACCTAAAGTTGAGGCAATTCTAAGATCCCCAAGGGACCATTATGCCACAACGTGGCTTCTAACCGAGATGCCCATACATACAATATAGTAGATGACTTGGTGCAATCATCTGTTTCCATGTCGACGCTGGAAGTCCTCCAGTGGTGCCCATCTCAAAACAAAGCTCTGCTAACTACTTTGGGTGTAGTAGACCCTTTCGATGATAGTTTGATTATCTCCTCAGTTGATACATCAAAACATCCCCCTTTACCTTCATCTGTTGCATTCTAGATACCAGTCCGAGTCTATAATTCCATCATCTCCCGATGCATTATTGATGAAGGTGCATCCACCTGTGTGATGTCCATTGCCATTTGGAAACAACTTAAGTCACCTAAGTTGTCCCCCTCCACTGTCACTTTGCGTGCTTTGGAAAGACACTCCTCTCAGCCTCTTGGCATGTACCACAAATCTCCAGTGACCCTTGTGGATAAGACTGTCCATGTAGACATTGAAGTTATTGATGCCCCTTTAGATTACAACATTCTCTTGGGTCGTCGTTACACATGTGCCATGTCAGTTGTCGCATTTGTGGTTTTCCGCAAGATGTTCTTCCCCCATGAAGGGAATATCGTTACCATCGATCAGTTTACTTACTACGCGATGGAATCCATGACCTCCCTTGAGTCCATTATCTTGTCGGTGTCAAATAAGCAGTCTCCACCTCCCCTCACTGGTGTTTTACCCAGAGTCTATAAAGATTCATCATTGTTGGGTGCTTTCCCCGGTCCTCCTCATCTCATCTCAGAGCCTACCTGTTTGAGTGTTTGCATGTTACAAGCGTCATGGGCTACTCTCAAGCAGTCTGATACATCTGATTCACAACCAGTTGCTCATCACCCTGCAGTTACCATCCTAGCTGATCCATCTAGATCCACCCCCCTAGGACCTCCTCCGTTTGTGGGTGTCTCTCCTATGTTTCCACTAGGAACTATTCCTCTAGGTCTCAACCATCCAGGAGATGTTCCGCTGGGGCATTACCCTGCAAGCTAGATACCTTTCTTATTTCCCCCTCCGGGAATATTTTATGTCCTTATCATGGCTTCACTATTTCTTCCTAACATGAATTTGGGGATCCTAGTATGGAACATTAATCCCCCTGCAAGCATTCCACCTTGTCAGCTAAGTCCTTATCATGCTTTGACCTTGGTTCAACCGGTCACCATTTTTACCTAACATGAATTTGGGGATCCCAGTATGGTACATTGATCCCTCTGCAAGCATTCCACCTTGTCAGCTAAGTCCTTATCATGCTTTGACCTTGGTTCAACTGGTCCCTACGACCCCTGCCGCTACTTCCATTCCATCACAACTTGAATAGGAACCCACTCCTGTTGCGAAAGCATCTAGACAGGGGGGCAAAGCTAAGAGGAAATAACATAAGGACAAGGCTCCCCAAACTCCTCCAGCCCCCAAGGCCTCAAAGTCGTCACCTATGTGCACTTTGTTTAAAGTTGTTGGGCACAACACCAATAATTTTCCTCAGCTTCCTCATCTCAAACCTTTGGTTCATGAAACGTCCCCTAGGTCAAATATCCCTGAAGCACATGTTAACTTACTGGGTGCACCAAAGAAACTCAGAACATTACGCACAAATCACCCTTGTGTCTTGTGCAATCATCATGGTCACTGCTCCCATTGTTGCCCTCATCTTGACAAATTTCGTGATTTCCTTGAGGTGCTTCACGAATACAAGACCACTCATAGTGGAAAACCTACTCCTATACCCATGGATTCTCGTACCACTAGTAAACCAGAATAGAGAGACTCTGGTCCCACCATCGTGATCCCTCCCCTTGATGTGGAGATGACGGACACCACGGACCATATCCTTTACTTGTCATCATCCTTGAGTTCCTCGTAGGAAAAACGTTCTGAGGTTTCTGCATGTGCTTCTATCAAACCTATTTCGATGGAATCCTAGGTCTCAACATTAGTAGATCCTCCATCTACCAACTCATTTTATACCATTCAAGATGATGCCCATGTGAACCTTCTTTCTTAGGTTGATGCACCAAGTACCACCGCTGCATCATGTAGTCAGTATTCCTCCCGCTTGCCCATCTTCGATTCTGATAAGGACATCATGGAAGCTATGTCTACCCTTGATTACCCTTGCACTTAAGAAAGGGGGCATATCTTGTAGAGGATTATGAAGGCCATCTCCTTCCTAATTCTCTCAATGCACTCTACCTTAAGAAATTTTTCTCATAGCATATCCCATTTGATTTGCATGTCTTTATTTTTTTCATGAAGTTAGGTAGGCTGCGTCATCTCATCCGTTGTATTTTGCACCTTTCAGATGGAACCATCATCCACACCGTATATCAGTCATATCGATGGTGTGAGTCAATTCTCCAAGAATCTAGCCTCGACAGCCTGGGCCATTTTTACCCGCTTGCATACGTTAGTCATTTTGAACGACGTGTGCATTGGATCTGCCACCAATAACTAGGCTGAATATGATGTGTAGATAGTTTTGTTAGTCGATGGCCTTGCTCATTGCATCGTTCATCTTCATGTTCATTTAGATTCCTTTCTACTTGTAATGCAATTTAATGGTGTGTATCATGTGCATAACCAAGTCCTATTTATAAAATATCTACGAGTTAAGCTGTTGGTACATGAATTTGAAACCATTACTTTCAGTCATGTTCCTAGAGCCCAAAATAACTATGTAGATACTATTGCAAATAACATTCTAGAGTGGCATTTATCACATGCATACCACAAAAGACAACCATAAAACACAACACATGGAAAACCATCATTGTCATATAGCATGCATAATCATATTATGTATCACATAAAACATATAAGTGTTTGAAGCCCCTCACTCGAAATACATCCAGTATGCCCACAACATATTGGGGGGCACATAAGCCCCTACATCTCCTTATCATCCTTTGGAGAATCCCGTGCCAAGTTGGGCCGAGATGCTTGAATCCATTTTTTGAGCACTCAGAACACAATGGCAAGCCACAAACTCCTCCTGCTAGGGGGCATCATTCCCAACTTTGCATACCAGATCAGTTCCCTCCATCACATATGCTTGCCGACAGTATCTCATGCTTAGGGGCATGATGTTTTTCCCCTAGCCATATTTTCAATTGATTAACATAAGTCTCAGCCTAGATCCCACTGAATCTAGGTATGGTCGATTATCCTCCCATTCCTTGGATAATTTTTCCTACCGGCCTCTCCGATGAGCCATATGCACATCAAATATCATAGACGTTTGATACCATATCCTCAAACATTCTACTCTATGTCCACATAGTCCCCATGTTTGACTTAGTGGGTGAGAATGATTCTAGACCTCTTCTAGTAGTTCATTCTCGTTCTTCACTAGGAACCATCATTCCAAGAAGCATTAAATCCATATTTAAACAAGTAAGGCCACTTGCCTGAAAGCCATAGATCTTGATTCTGATGGTCTATTTGTCTGCTATGACCTCCACGAGATTTAGGGCCTTCTTCTCCTCTCAAATTGGAGGGAAGATGCCATTTCATAGAAAAATCCACAATTTTTTTGTCACCCATTGCGACCAAACCATAACTCAGTTGATGAACCATCAACACTGTTGGAAATTTCTCATCAAGTATTATATTGGGTCTTCCTCAGTTTTTGATGATTTGACACTTCACCAAGAAGTCATTTTTCGAAGAAGGGTCACTTCGTCACCTCTCAAAATTGAATTTCTTCATATGCAACACCTATACCTTAGGGATCACTTTCCCTTAATCCTTTTTGTACCATGTGTCAATTTTCATAATTAGTAACCATCATTTACTCATGTTTTAATGGTCCCCACCGGGCCTTTTCTGTGTGGTAGTGTCATCGAGTCACCCTTGTTTAGAGCATCCATGATGAGTCACCCTTACATCCATGGAGTCTGTTTCACGTCCCATTATATCATGTCACAATATTCTATCCATATTTTCATACCATTCATCCTATGTTGCCCATTTTGGCCTCCAGTCATACTGTCCCCCATCCCCTTCAGAGTTGAGTTAGCCACTGCTAGGTCAACCATGCACTTTATGCTATGACAAGGGAAGTCATTTGTTAGTCCCTCAGTCCTATTATTTTCCATTATCCCTCATGTCATTCCATCAGTCGCATTACTATTTTTCCTCATTCCTTAGTTGAGGATCCTCATTTCTTCACCTATTGCGGGCCATGTTCTGTCGACATCAACTCATTTATTCCATAAGAATGACCTAGAGGGTAGTGTATCTTGGTTCCAGCTTCCATTCTTGTTCGGTGCCTCAGATCAAGCAAAGGGACTCTTCATTTCACTTTGACTTGGTTGTTTCATGTTCATGATCCATACACTTGATGGTCCAATGATGCAATAGGTTGTACCAGTGATTCCTGAGTGTGTGTGAGATGTTTCAAACCTCATGAGGGGGTAGCCATTTAGGTAGCCCCCCACATGCTCGGATGCATTCCTATTATGCTACAGCCTCAAATTCAGTTCCACAGATTTGATAGGTTCGGTTCCTACCAATTGCAGTGTTCATAACATGCACGCCTCCTTCAGATGGTCCATTCAGTTTTGTAGAGCCCTTCGCTATTCAACATGGCTTCATCGATTGTTCTACCATCCCTCCCACCATTTTTTGAGGGAATGAAAATTATATCTCATGTACTTATATGATATTGTATTTAGTCCTGGCTCATTTTTTTTGCTAGGTGCATTATGTATATGGGAAACATTGTATTATTTTCTGGCTCAGTTATGCTAGCATGTCATGTACCATTCAACATGTACTTCATTGCTAAGTTTTATGTTTCTAGGCACACCATTATTTTTGTACTAAGTTATCTCGGCGGGTATAGGTATGCCTCCCCCACCTCATTGAGTGTCGGTACCACAACATAAAGGAAACTTACATTGGTCTTGCCCCCTCTATCCCTATCTTCTTTTGCTTCAGTTCTATTGGTCTCTCTCTCTCTCTATCTTTGACTCCACTTTGTTGTCTAGTGATTGTGTCTTTACAACATACTTCGGTCATACGTTTTTCTCCTAACACTCGTAAGTTGGGGAAGAATCAGTTATCACCAAAAAATTGATCATCTAGCCTAATTTACTAGATGGATCGAAGTACACCATGTAAAGCCAATTTTACCATAGTAAAATTGCTTTCATTGTGAGCAATTACTTAATAAACCACCTTTATTAAGTAATTTATAATTAAACCCATGAAGAATAATTAAATAAATCACTATTTATTTAATTTTCTTCTAGGAAAAATTAATTAAACCATTTTTCAATTATTATTCCTTGTCATATTTGATCCAATTATGAAAAATCAACAGATAAATTATTATCTTATTTTTCTCTAGGAATAATTAATTAATCACTAATTAATTATTATTCCTTGTAAAATTTGACTAAATCCCTTAGGAATAATTAAATAAATCATTATTTGTTTATTATTCCTTAACCAATTTCTTGAGATGATAAATAAATCATTTATTTATTTATTCTTTCTAAATAAAAGTTTAAATACTTTTTCCCTCCTAACCAATTATAATAAAATATTCCAAGTAGTTATTCCAAGAATGGGGTTAATAGTGTTTTATTATTACTCATTATTCGAGGATAACTCGATATTTTGTTATGAACAAAAGGGTTTTCCATTCATTATTCACTTTTGATTATTTTCATTGTTGCACTCACTATTGTAACTCTGATTATTTTCATTGTCGCATACCATTTCTCTGCCATTTGAGTTCCCATTGAGCTCAAACATTTTATTTGCTAGGTTTTAACATTATAGAGGAGAGAGACTCTACACAAGCTGAAGAAGTTTGAGGATAGCAAAGAACCCGTCCCATAGAGGGGGACTCGTAACATTTATTTGTTCCCTTCATAGGTGTTATAATAAAATATATTCTTTACATATTTGGTTTCCATTAGATGATTGGATTTATTATTGTTTCTTTTTGATGTTTATAAACTATGATTGTGGCATATATAAGGACTTTGGTAGGTTTTGTTTTTATCAATTATTGCAGATCTACAATGTTTAGCAGCCATTCATATTGTTGAGACTGTTTGTCATCAACAACCTTAAGTGGGTTATTTTCGTACATCTTTGAGAAGAAAACACTACAACATCTAGATTGTTTTTCTAGTGGAAATTATTATTTGTCAGTGCTTTTCCAGTATTAGGCAAGTAGTTTGATGTACTCTTAAATTTTTGAAGATTAATAATAATATAGACCCTCATTTGCTACATTGGTTTTCCCCACATTGGGGTTTTTCTAGCCTTGTCCAAAAATATTAGTGTGCAAAATTTTTTGTGTGCATTATTTTCTCAGTTTCAGTATTTAAATTTGTGAAGATTGTAGTAGTGAATTAATCATTATTTGTTGAATTAAAATTATGAAGATAAATAATCTCCAATATATAGAAGATTAAATTCCTATTATTGCAATCGCAGAAATTTCACATGGTATCAGAGTAGATATAAGTGTATAGGGTTTGCAGTGGTAAATCAACGAAGGGCATAAGAAGAGAAGCACACAGGGGTTTTTACCTAGATTGATTTCTTTAGTTTGATTTCTCTAGTTATTTGAGTTCGCATATTTTTCCAGAGATGGTTGCAGTAGGATTGAGAGATTCGGATAGGTTAGATGAAGCCTCACACTTTGGTGTCTAGAAGGCCAAAATGTTTTCCTGTTGGATGAGTATGGTCTGAAGGAGTTTGCTACAATAGTTATTGTTGTACCAGTAGATCCCATATTGCTACATGACTACAGGAGGGATAATTCCAAAGTGAAGAGGATGATTCTTGATGGATTCAGGGATCATATTGTTGCACAGATCACAAAGAAGAATACAACAAAGGAGATGTGGGATGCCATCGTCAAACTATACCATGATCCTTCAAAGAACATGAAAATGATCCTAAAAGAAAGGATGAGAACCATAAAGATGCATAAGGGTGAGGATGTAACTTCATATCTCAATAGAATTCAATTTATCAAAGATGAATTAGCTGCAATTGGAGGGAAGTCGAGTGATGATGAGCTAGTGCATATAACACTCAATGAGTTTAACAAGGAATGTCATATGTTCATCTAGGTGATTTTTAAGAGAGATAAGCTTCCAGATTAGGATTTCCTATGGAGTGATTTCACTTAGGAGGAGATGAGTCTCAACTTAGTCAATGGCACCAACACCAGTGGCAAGTCACCAAAGGTGAAAGAGGAGTAAGAGAATGTTTCTCTAGCAAGAAAAATCAAAGAAAAGAAGGGTCCTAGTAAGGGAAAAGGCTCTAAAGGAGAGAAGAAGAAGAATGACATGTCAAAGGTCAAATGTTTTGGTTGCAGTCAACATGGTCACTATGTTAGCCAATTTCATAACTAGAAGAAGGAGAAGAAGAGGAAGTAGGTAACATCTTGATTCTTCAGTGGACATTAAGGATTTTCCTTCTAGGCTAGAAGATGAATTCACTCTCATAGCTTCCCTCTCTAGCTCCACATCCATAGGTGTCTGGTACATTGACGATGGAGTGTTAGAACATATGATTAGGTTAGGGACTACGTCTCCAGCTATAGGTAGGAGGAGATGGACTTATATATCCAAATGAGGAACAATACGTAATGTGCTCCAGCTGGGAGAGGTACCATCAAAATTTAGAGGGAGTCAAGCAAGAACACTAGTGTTACAGATGTGTTGCATGTGCCAGGTTTTGGGATGAACATTTTAGTATCTACACTACAAGATAATGGGTATGATGTCTAATTCGTGGGGTAAAAGGTGTACATTAAACACCATAGTTGTAAAAAGGTCAAAAAATTGGGGTTCAAAGCAACAAGATCTACAGGTTGTAGTTTTATTCTCTGAAGGCACTAGTTAGTAGTAGTGGTAGTAGTGATAGAGACCTGGAAGAGGTATGGCATAGGAGGATGGGACACTTACACCATGGAGCACTCAAGTTGCATAGAGAGACTGTGATTGATGTTCTAGAATTAAGAATGGAACATGATGACATGTGCAGGGGACACATACTTAGGAAGTTTGCTAAGGAAACATTCCCAAGAAATGACAGTAGAGTTGATGGTGTGTTGCAACTTGTACATTCAAATATTTGCAGCCCAATGTCCACTAGATATATTATGGGGAATGCGTATTTCAAGAATTTTATAGATGAATTCTACAAGAAGACCTGGATCTACTTTTTGAAAACGAAGGATGAAGTCTTAAGTTGCTTCCAAGAGTTTAAGGGTCTTGTGGAGAACATGACAAGAAAAATTATCAAGGTGTTTCATACAAATAATGGAGGCAAGTACACAAACAAGGAATTCACGAGGTTTTATGTGAAGGATGACATCAAGAGAGAGTAGACAACTCCATAATATCCTCAGTAGAATGGAGCATTGGAGAGGAAGAATATGATGATAGTTGGGGTAGCAAAGGCAATGTTGTATGACCAAGATATTCCCAAATTCTTATGGGCATAGGCATGTACCACGACGATGTACATATAAAACAAGGCTCCTCATAAAGTGTTGGGAAGATAACACCAAAGGAGGTCTTCACAAGGACGAAGCCACAGGTCGAGCACTTCAGGATCTTTAGCTGCATAACATACTGTCATGTGCCAAAGGAAAAATTAACCAAGCTTGATCAAACTGTAGAGAAGGTATATTTCATTGGATACAATGAAACATCTAAGGCATACAAGATCCATATCCTGAGTAGCAGGATGATCATCATGATACGAGACATGAAGTTTCAAGAGGATAAATCCTTCAAGAGATATCATGAGTTGCAAGAAGATAATCAAAGTGAGCTAAAAAAGATCCAATGGTTTAGTAGTAGTCTCAAGGATAGCCACAAAGAAAATAGAGCATGAGTACAATCACTAGTATGAGAACTATCTTAGATGCATGTGATCCTACGAGTTCACAACAGATGGAGCAGCAAAGGCTAGAAGATAAGTTGTAAAATCCAGCTACCACCAGTGTGAGGAGGAACAGAGTGGTTCAATAGATGTTTAAGGATGCGTAGGAGTTTGTAGGAATTCCTTGGATAGGAAAGAGGGAGTGTATACAAATAGACAGGTACAATGTGTTGGTGACAAAGGTCATCGGGAAAGAACCTTCTAGTTATGATGAGGCTGCACAACATCAAGTGTGCCAAGATGTCATGCTTGAGGAGTATAACTCCATCATTATCAATGATTTATCGAATTTCATGCCTAGATCAGTGGACAAGGCAATCATCAGCTTTAGATGGATATATAAGATAAAGTATGCTGTAGATGGCAGTGTAGAGAAGTACAAAGCTAGGTTTGTGGCCGAGGGGTACGCATAGAAGGAATGAATTGACTATGAGGAGACCTTCACACTAGTGGCCAGATATACTTCTATTTGGGCAGTGATCTCATTAGTAGTGTAGATGGGATGGAAGATTCACAGATGGACATCAAGACAACATTCTTGAACAAGATGATAGAGGAGGTGGTTTATATTGAACAACCAGAGGGTTTTGAGATGCATGATAGAGGAACACACATGTGAAGGTTGAAGAGAGCACTATACAGGCTCAAACAGGCTTCCAGGGCATTGTATGGTGAGATGGAAAACAACTTTAGCAGATGGGCTTTGTGAACAGTGAAGTAGATTCCAAAATCTACTATCTTCTAGTATGGGGTGAGTCACTCATCCTAGTTTTGTATGTGGATGATATCTTCTTGATAGGGTCATCAGGGCTCATAGCCGACTACAAGAGGAACTTGGTAGTTGAATTTGAGATGAAGGATTTGGGACTTATGCATTAATTCCTAGGCTTGGAGGTATGACAGACAGACATGGATATATTCCCTAGGAAAGAAAGATATACTATGGAGATATTGAAGAGGTTTAGGATGCAAGACTGTAGACCCATGTCAATGCATATGATTACCAACTAGAGGAAGATCAATGTTTTAGAGAATGTATATGTGGACCCAACCTTGTATATGTAGCACATTGGATCACTAATGAATCTGATCAACACTAGGCAATACATTTGTTTCGTGGTCAACACTCTCATTCAGTTTATGGAAAAACCAAAGAGGGTGCACTCAACAACAATGAGACATTCTTTGAGGTATTTTTGCGGTACAATTCAGCATGGATTGAGATAGGATCTAGGTGATGGTGTCAATTTATGTGGATATTCAAATGAAAACTGGGCAGAAAGTTCTGTGGATTGGAAAAGCACCTCAAGGTGCTACTTCAATATTATATCAAGGGTTTTCTATTGGTGCAACAAGAAGCATAATTCCTGGCATTGAATTTTGCAGAGGAAAAATACATGGTAGTGAGCATGGAAACATGTGAAGATATTTGGATTTGGAAGCTGCTAATGGGTTTGTTTGGTCATCAGATGGATTCGACCAATTTCTATTGTGATAACTAGAGTTGCATCAGGCTCTCTAAGAATCCAGTATTTCATGATATGTTGAAGCATATCAACAAAATGTAACTAGAAATTGTGTTCAATGTGGATCAATTTAGCTATAACATGTTCCCACATATTAGCAGGTTGCAAATACACTCATGAAATACTTGGGTAAGGCAAAGTTGTCTTCTTCAAGGACTAGATGGGAGTAGTGGAGAACACCTTCCTCGCTAAAAGGAAGTGTTAGTTTTTTGTAGTAGCTGACAAGTGTTCTAGTCTCTATGGTGTTTATGATGTTAGGGAACACATTTTCTCTAATACCCAAAAATATTTTGTGACAAAATACTGCAATTATATTGATTAGCCAATTATTAATTATTTCCCTAAGTCTAGCTTAGGAAAATTGGTTAATTAAATTGGATTAATTGGGGAAAATAGATTTTGCTCTAGAGATTTAAAAAAAAGTCACTTGATGGGGTCAAGATGTTCTTAGTCATCAATTGTGATTATATCATGCCCATTGGTTGCTAAACGAGAGATTATAAGAGTAAGTTGATGGGCTTGGAGAGACACACTTGAGTAGTTCGACTTACCCAATTGCAGAGATAACAAGGATGTAGTTGAACCAAAGGGAGACATTGGAAGCAAGGGTTTTCAATAGATATTTGAAAGGATATTTATGGAGAGGATTTCCACATATATTTCCATTTTTTATAGGTAGGAATGAAGTTGATTATATCTATAGAAGAGGAGCCTAATTTAGCTAGTGTGATTTAGCCATTTAGCCAATGCAAGTTGTAGAAGAGAGCTTGTTTTAGTGTGCCAGTGCCAGATCTATCACCTGAAGGTAGAAAAAGTTGGGGTCTAATAAGCGTTGGAGGAAGTTTTACTTACAAGAAGTGATTTATAGAGGCTGTACGAATTTTCCTGGAGGAGCAGTGTGCATTTATAGCAGGCAGTGCGAATAACTAGGAGGATTGCAAGTTGTTGGGAAGAGGCCAGTTCAATTTGCAGAGGAAACTTTGTCTCCAAATTATTTTGCAAGTGGAGATTATTATTTCTCAGAGATTTTCTAGTATCAAGAAAGAAATTTGATGTACTCTTAAATTGATGAATATTAATAATAATATAAACCATGTGGATAGATCAAGTTTTTTTCATCTTTTTCCTGAGGATGAACCACATTAGATGGTTTGAAATGCCGACCAGATAAATTTTTGTGTGAACAATTAGAAAACAATCTAAAAGGCAATATGGATAATAGAAGTTTGAAATCAAAGAATATATAAACCCTCATATGTTGCGCTTGTTTTCCTCAAATTGGGGTTTTTCCAGGGACTATTGTCCAAAAATATAGTGTCCAAAATTTTGTGTGTGCATTACTTTCTCAGTTCCAATATTTAAATTTGTGAAGATTGTAGTATTGAATTAATTGTTATTTTCCAAATTAAAATTCCAAAGACAAATAATCTCTAGTACTAAGAAAGAAGATTAAATTCCAGTTATTGCAATCATGGAAATTTCATATGTTCTTCATGACCATTGGAAAAGAAATAAATATAAAAAAATTCAAGTTTCATTTGTCTCACCTAAATGCATAGTTGACCCTCCTACCCCTTAAGTCAACTCAACTACATGTGGTGTTGGAAAATTAGTTGTGGCATCTTATTAATTCTTATTTTCCTTAACCTTAATACTTACTTGTGAACTTAGTTATTATTCTTATGTTCTTTAGTTAGATGTTTTCATAAAACAAATATCAAGAATAAAACAACAACAAAAGAGGACACACATTATATTCTCAGCTAGGGGAAAACCCCTCCAAATGGAAAACCAAAAAATCTCTTCTCTTCTTATAGAATTTGCTTCAATTGAGACACAAAGAGCCAAACCCTAGAATAAGTCCTTCTTCAAGTACCGAGTCAGCCCTCCAACAAGTCTTTCCTTGATTATGCAACAACCAACTTCAACCTGCAACTTCGACTTTCCAACTTCACTACTATAACTCGTTCTGCATCTTCGATCCTACAATTTCAGTCTTGCAACTTCTTTAGAAACCACAATTCAGCCTCCTCCTGAGAACTTCCTAGAGAAAGATAGATCTTCCCAAGTTCAACGAGGTTAAGGTAGGGTTTTCTTCCTTCCAAATACAAGATTTTGCACTTCGTCCTACTATAATTCAAACCTGCAACTTTGGCCTCTTTCTGCAACACTAGAAACCCTATAAATTCACACATGTGAGAGAGAAAAAGCCCAAAAATAAGCTTTTTCGTCCTTATTTCTTCTCCTAGACCTTCACTCTTCTTCTTCCTATTTATTTGCTACAAATTGAACTTCTTTCTTGAAAGATCAAACTTGTTGAGTGAGTCACAAATGAGGTCGAACTGTTTCTTTATATTGCCTTTCAAGGGGGTTGAAATCCCTCCTTTAGGCTGATTCGTACTTTTGAAATTTCTAGGACTTTCTAGACTCAAAAATAATTCTTTTTACAATTGAATTTTCCTTGGAAGGGTCCTATAAACATGATGTTTACTCTTTTGACCCATGAAAATAAATCCTAAGACCTAGCAAACCCTAGAAGCATGAAGAACATGCTTTTAACTCGAAGGCCACCAATAAAGATCATGAAACCCATGCTTTAATAATAATAGTTTTTTCTTTTCTTCTGTTGTTTTTTAAATAGCACACATATTGAAATTAGTACAACAACAATTATGAAGACCAAAACTAGTTACATTTTCAACACCCCCTCTTCACTAGGGAGGTTTCCATAATTGTACAACAACATTCTCGAATTGAAGGATTCTCATAAGAAGATTTAGATTGATAAGTGTTGAGCCTCAAACCTGCACTCATTTACCCATCCTCCCAACAACCTTTTCCTACTCATTTCCTTCTTTTGTCATCATTTCCTTCATCAACTTGTTCAATTCATTGCATTAAAGGAATTTTTAACATTATTTGCTAATTGTGCTAATGATTGACTGTTGGTTTAGATTTTTGGTTCAAATGCTGCAATTCCGCAGCTAATACAGGGTTTCCGCAGCCGATCTCTGATTCCGCAGCCAATCCCAGATTCTGCGGCCATTTTCTTGTTTGCTATGATCCAAGTGTCCTCCAGAGGAAAGAGCCACATGGGAAAGTTTGTATGACTTTGTACATGGTGCGTGTGCTGTCAGCTCAGCCAAACTAGCCGTCTACACCCCTGGTCAATGCGGAGGTAACTCTGGTCAAACGACAAGGTTGCAAACGGTGGCACAACTCTGCGTGTTCAGTTGGAGAACGTAAGTCACAGCTGGCCTCTTCTTTAGCCACGAAGACTGCAGGGGACAAGAATCCAACAACGGATTTATTAAACCATGATGACCATTCCCTAAATCCGCGCACGGTGCTGCTGAATGTGTCTTTTTCATAGCTGTTAGTTAGCTTAGTTTACGCACAGAACAGTTGATGTTCTTGCTATAAATAAAGCGTTTCTACACGCTGATTAGTTAGTTTTTGAAGTTAATCATTTGCTGCTGTAAACTCTGTTTTAAAGACTCTTTTATATAACGTTTATGCTCCCCATTGTGTTTTATCATGTGTTGATTTAATTCCAAGAAGACAGTTCCGTTTCTACCTGCGTAGCTGATCTTTTAATTGGTTGAAGTGGATGGAGGGCCCCTGTCTGCTACAACCATTGTACAGTAGCTTTTAAATTTACTTTCCTGCATTCCTTTTTCTTTAATTCACCATGTATATTAATGTACAGTTTTGAATTATGCTGCTTTATATTTCTGTACTTTTCATGACTGATCAGTGTGTGTTTTTACAGCTTTGTTAGGAGCCCGGGACAGTGTGCTTTTCCTTCTTTTTAACACTAGTGGCATCTGAAGTTGTCTTATCTAAACTGCTGACTTTTGCTTTGATTTTCATTAGTTTCCTTGCTTAGTTAGTTTCCTTGCTTAGTTTACTTTATCAAGTTTTGTCAAGTTGCTAATCTCTTGATGGTTCTTTTTATCATAATTCACTAACTTTTATGGGACCAAAATATCATTTAATTGCAACTTGGTTTATTTAGTTTTAGACTCATATTGCTAATTCACTCCTAACTCTTTTTCACGTGATCAATTTAGCTAAAGGCTGAATGTTAAGGGAGAATTAAGTAGTGTGATTTGTCACTTAATTTTTGCATTGTTTTAGATTCAATAGAGGAGTTAGAGTAGTGTTCTTACTTTCAGCTGAGTTAAT
>APFE031071321.1:262913-305289 GCA_000404065.3 Pinus taeda
AGTTAATATAGATGTCATTTTCATTCTTATCAACAGTAAAGGTATTGGACTAGTGCCATTGGTCTTTTTGTTTGATGCTTTACTTTCATTCAAAGCTTTAATTCCATTCCAAGTTGTTGTTCAAGTTTTCTCTTTAAAATTCAAGAAGCATTTAGAAATCACCACATACACACACCTTCACTCACTTGTTTATAACTTCATCACATCACATTAGGAAGATAAGTTAAACATAAACTAAAAACGACAAAAAGAACTAGGAAAGGCTACTTAAGTATATATTGTACACTTCACTTCATCAGCTTACGAGCCCCGGGTTGGCAATTTATGATAGAAATTTAGACAACACTAAATTGACCAAACAATAAGCCATACTGTAAGCATCATCATTATCACCAACACTATCTCTGAGGCCTAATTAGACAAGATATTATTTATTCAAGAGCATTAATCTAGGAGGTTTTACACGTGATATCGCACTACCTATACAAGGTACATACCCCATTCAGATGTCTA
The DNA here is from genome assembly GCA_000404065.3 of Pinus taeda. Classification (NCBI taxonomy): domain Eukaryota; kingdom Viridiplantae; phylum Streptophyta; class Pinopsida; order Pinales; family Pinaceae; genus Pinus; species Pinus taeda. The sequence goes on from APFE031071321.1 coordinate 263,427, forward strand.
AAAGGAATGTCATTTTAGGAGTATTCTTATCTTGGATTTGTAAAACTAAGTCCTTAAATAATGTCGGTCCTCTTTGACCGCTCTTCTCTTGAATTCCTATCCCATTATCAAAGAGTGTTGCTACCTTTTTTTTCTTGTATGCTTTATCCTCAAGGAAACCAAAAATTCTTATCCAATCCTCTGCCATTCTCTCTCCATCACCTAAAGAAGAGAATCCACATGTGATGTCCAACATCACTCCCTCTCAACCAAAGAGGACATCCCTATTCTCCTTTAATCTTGAAAATATAACCTTGCTCCCTATTTCAAGGAGACTCCTTTGCTCCCTCTCAGATCTAGAGGAGTTTCCAAACTTCCTTTCTATTTCGGAAGTTAATTTTGTAGCAAGTTAAAGGCAAGTTTTCTAATTTGCTCGATAGATAACAGAGCTTGGCATGGAGAAGCATAATTTGCTCAATTTTAACCTTTATGAGCTCAATAAGAGTCTAGATAGGGGTTTTTGAGTGTCTTGAACTCAATGGCAACCTTATATTTATGGTTTGAGCACTTTATGATGGACTTTTTGCATAGTCAAGTCTTTTAGTGCTAGAGGAAGAGATAGTATTGAAGCAGTATGGAGGCATATTTGAGCATGGAGAGAGCCTAGTTAGAGGTTTTCCAGCCTTCCAGTTTCATCTATAGTAGTTGTTACTTCAGTAGAGAAACTCTTTTGAATCTTTTCTCAATGTGTTAAGGAGAGAAGCCCTTTTCAACTCTTCATTGTGAAGGAGTTTCATGTTTATGATTTTGATTTCAGGTGGAGTACAAGGACCTATTGTGGAAGAGTCATTTTTATGTTGACATTTTCATGACTTGTTGTAGGGAGTCATCTTTATGAGTGATAATTGTTTCTAGGAGAATGTTTCTTTGTAGGAGAGACACGCCACTCTATTTTCAACAAATTGTAATGTACTCATTTGCTACTGAAATCAGTATAGCAGTCTAGCTATTGGAGCAGGCCTGAAGATGTAGCCTAGGAGAGGTGAACTATGTTATCAAATTTTGGTTTTTTCTCTTCATGTTTATCATCTTGAGTTGCATGTGAAATTGTTTCTCTTTTAAGTTCACGTGAAAACTTAACTCACCATATTAAAGAGGTTGTGAAACTTATTTTACCTTTAAAAACCCATTTTGTTAACTTGCAAAGTTCCATAGGGTGATCGATTTTCATAGGGGAGTTGTTTCCTCCAATTTTCAGATTAAGTGGTATCAGAGTGGGTTCTGACCAAGTTGCAAGTATGGGCAAGAAATTAAAGCATGAAATACTCCAAGAGTTGGAGAAGATTAATTTATCTCTTCAAATGGAGAATGTCAAGCTAAAGAGATTGCTTGAAGTTGCATAGGAGGAGAAAAGGAAAATGCGCCTACAGTTGCAGAGGAATAGGTTGGTGAATGTTCCATCCTAGAAGCAACAAAGAATCTCTCCAAGGTGAAACCAATTTGTGGGCATGGTCAATACAAAGGATATGGACCTTATGTTGAGAATGATGCTTGTGAGTTTTGTCAACATCTGAAGGATTTTCCCTATGTTCCAGTTCATAAAAGTGGTTGGATAGAGTCATCATCCACTTCATCATCATCATCTGAAACAAAAAAGATGGGTGATAGTCCAAATGAGGTAATAAGTGTTTCTAGTTCTACTCCTTCAGCTAATTTTGATAACACATATTTTGTAGCTTTTGAAATGCATACCAAAGGTATTGGTATGAAGCTCTTAACTTGGATGGGTTGTGATGGAAGAGGCTTCAGAGTTAATGGCCAAGGTATCACTAATCCTGTCAAGGTGAAGGAACGACCACGATATCAAGGATTGGGTTATGGTCATGAAGAAATTGGAAGGTGCTCCAAAATTGTTGAGGCAAAGAAATCATCAAGTGATGATATGTCACACCACGATGGTGGTGATAATGACAAATTATATTTGAAGAGAGATGGACATTTCAAGGGACATGCAAAATCCAGTTCTTCTCATCAAATTCACAACCCAAAGGACATGTATAAGTGTCATGGGAATTCCAGAAATGTTGGTGATTTTGATTATTTATGGAAAATATTTCCTTGTACATTTTGTGATGCATCTAACCATTGTGTGGTTGAGTGTGAGAAACATAAGGAAATGGTCAAGAAAATGGATCAAATCCTTGGGATAAGGCATGAGGAATAAGTATCACTTATGAATACTTCCTTGTCAATGGGAAATCATAAGAGGTGGACACTAGACTGAAAGGTGTTGGAAACTCCATCCATAACTTCATCCCAAGAAGGACAAAGAGGTCATGCGATCCCTTGCAAGGAAATAGACAAATGGAAAAGTGGAAATTGATGTAGTTCCCAAAGAAACATTTGAAGCAGAGCAGGTGCAGAAAGAGAACCCATAACTCTGGTTGGGCAAAGAATGGTTAGACTATTTTGTACAATTAGCTTGCTTTATAAAATTGTAAATACTTGTTATATATTCCCATTTGGGTACTTTGTAAAGTGAAGTCATGTAAAATCACTTATTTGCAACAAGTGTGTTTTCTTTGGCATGTTATGTTATTTTGGCTTGATGATGAGACAATTTGTTTGGGGCTTTTGGGATGATCATTTGTATTTCATCCAACATGTCTACAAATGTGTTAAGCACTCACTTATATAAGTATTTCGATATGTGAAGCTTGTTTGTGAATTTGATCTTTGGTAAAGATTGTGCAGAAGATGAGCATGATAATGTGGACAAAGCTTTTCCCTATATATCTCATGAAACCAACCAAGCCCTGTTTATATAGGCTTTCCCTATGGTCCTTACGTAGTTTTCTAGGAAATAATAGCAAAATAATATGCTATTAATTCAACATACCAAAAACAACCAATGGTCCAACTACGTATTCCTTGAGAACACTAGTTCCTCAACCATGCAAAAACTACTTACTAGAAATAGTTAAGCATCTGATAGTACACTGTCCCACATTTGATCTTAACTGGGTCTCTGACAGAACTGATATGCAATAGTTATCCATGAGTGAATCTTCAGTTATCTAAAATAATAGTTGTCACATACATGCAAGCATTAACAAACTATATTTTATTATTTTAATAACTTGTTAAAATAATCTAACTGGACTTGACTAAGTAAAACTAAGTCAACTGATCCTCTCCATATAGAACTGAACCTTATCTCCTTTAATCAAGGGATAAATTCCTAAATCAAGAAAGAAAATAATTGCATGATCTCACAAAGACTTCTAGTTTAATTTTCCATAATTAATTAGCTCATGGAGATTAATTAATTAATATTTTAAAATGCTGTTAAGACCAAATTCGTTTTTACTTCCTATAGTTAGACTAGGGACTGCTAAAAATAGGAAGGGACCCAGAAATGCTATTTTTAGACATGCTATTTTTAGCAGGTCTATTTTTAGCACATTCTAAATTTAACATTTCTTGTTGCACATTTTTCAACAGCTACCAGGTTGGTACTATGTAAATTTTCATTGATGTTCTCGATAACACTGTTAGCTGCCACTGCTACATCTGTTGTTTCCCTTTCTACCTGTCTAATCTTAGCATCCCAGTCTGCAAATAAAATTTCCTTGTGTGATTCCTCCAGTTTAGGCAAGTCTACCTTTCTCCCATCTTATAAATTCTGCCAGGAAATTAAGTCTGAAACTCTCTTGAAGATTTCATCATATTCAAGTCTCATCTCAATGACTTGACTCGTCAATTTGTCACTTGTATCGCAATAGGAATTCCATTGCGAGATCTTCTGGCATAATAGTTCCTTTTGGTGCATCAACTGGGAGTTAAGGATAAGAGCTTCAATAATAAACTGATCAATTTTTGGATCATATTTATGCAGATCATTAATTCCTTGTATCTGCGCTTCCTTCTTAGCTAAGTTGGCTTGATGTTTTATTTGCATCTGCTCGAATTCTTGTTGGAGATTAGCTAACTGCGATTCTACTCGCTTGTTAGAATTTTCTTGTTGTCGCTGGTTTTCTAACAGCAAGATTTTATTTTCCCTTTCCTGTAGCAACATTTTCACCTATGTTGCTTGATCGATAGTCACTGTAGCATAGGCCCCTGCAAACTGTGACAGTCTAGTAAGGTTGGTGGAGGGGTCGATGGGTGAGTCTTTCCAGATCGGTTCATTATCAAGAGTAGTATCATTTGTATCATCCAACTTCCTTTTCTCCCTTTGTCTTTTAACAATGGCTTTATGGGCAGGAGTGTAGAATACATCTAAAGGAGGAATCTCCTCAATCCTTAAAACAATTTCAAAGGTAGGAGTGACAGGAATGTGCTCTACCTCTTGAGTGTTTACAGTTTTCTCTACTGTAATTTCTTGAGTTGTTCTATGATGTGGAGTCTGTAGCTCTAGCCTTTGTTTCTCAGCATGGAGCTTTTTATTAAAGTGCTCCCATTCTTCATCTAAATCAATCACCATGGGTTTTATTGGCTGAGTGGAGGTAGAATGAATTTCAACCTATTTTTTAGCTGAAGTTTTCTCAATTGTCTTTTTCGTACACTAGGCTATATCTCTTTCTAAATCCACACTTTTGCTTTTCCCATTCTATGATTGTTGTTATGAGTGCTCTAATTCCCTGGTATATTTCTCTTGGGATTATGCTTGGGAGCCATTTCTAGAGTTTCCTTTGAAACTACCTTCTAGGCTTACACTGGGAGTCGTCTCCCTTATTGGTTCAATCTACAATTGGTCCAATGGGACCTTTAACAATCTCCTTTCTCTGTATTTATGGAAGGCCTCAATCTCTTCTTGGTCAAAAAGTAGTGATGACATATGCTTCACTTCTGTGAATGTCTCTTTCTGTAGGAAGGTGTCATCAAATGGATCTTTCTCATGATTGAATACCTTCACTTTTACCATGGTAGTGAAGTCTTTGGCAGTGCCAAATGGGTCATATTGCCTACCTGGGAATTTAGGTAAATGTAGAGATAACATGATCTCTGCTTGTTAAAATGCATGCCTCAAATTGTGTAGTGTAAATGCTTCACATTCTAAGGGAATGTATGCCAAATGGCCTTTTTTTCTTCCTTCAATTCTTTGCTCAGCCCACCCTCACTAGCTGTTTGATAGGCTACCTATCTAGCCATCAATTTATCTGAAACATAGTATGGGAGGACATGTGGTGGGGTAATGCTACCAAATACCCTGATATATGTGAATGTTTCCTCCCCAAACCATTTGGCGACTGGGAGGATATCTACCTTGGCTTCCTTGGAAAACTTGGGGGTAGCTCAGATGTAAATCTGTTTGTGGATAGGGAGCATGACTCCATGACAAATTTTGTAAAAATGTGGTTGAAACTGAGATTCCCACATGTATTTATGGTATATATGAATGGGAAGTGGATCTTGGACATTCCACTTCCATACCATGACTGGAAATTTCTAACCAAAACAAATTGCATACATTACATAGGCACTCATAAAAAATTGAGGGTAAACCCTCATTGAGACACTCCTTTTCCTTCTATAATTGATTATTGCCTTCTCTAAATTATTAGACAAAATTTGGGCCTAATTCATTATAGTTTCATTTACGGTTGCATCTACTAATGATAGCCATTCTTGGGAAAATTTAGTACTATCAGGCATGCCAAACATCCTACATAGCATGACTGCTGCAAAACTATGAGGGGGACAAATAGAGGCAGTAGAGTACATACTGTTCTTGCCTTTTTTGATCTTGCCCTCATTATTTGACTAGGTCTAGGTGTAGTCTGTTGGGTCCTCATTCTCTTTGGCAAACTTCTCAACGAACTACTTGTTGTAGATGACTTGTGGCTCTGGTAGGTGGTACATAATCTGTAGGTTGTCTGGTGAAAAGGATCCCATAACCTCTTGGCTTCTGGTCTTGAATTCTCTGTCTAATATATTGACCTCATCAATAACCCATTTAACCATATCTATATAAGGGCTATCTTTGGGCACGTAGCTATGCGATGCAAAAATGAGCATGTCGTCTCGAAAATGGAGGCATCTAAGGAATCATGACTGTCAACTGTGATCTTTGTTTTCAAAAGTCTTAGTTCCTCTTCTTCTAAGATACTATACATGGTTTCCCACGTAGAGGTTCCTCCATCTCTACTACATGTAGTATCCCAAAATCGGGGAGTCATTTATGATTTCTTAGACGTGACTGCCTTTCCTTTCTTCACCATTTCTCCCAAATATTTGTTCTGTGGATTGTTCCTGAAAGTGGAGAAAAACAAAAACTATCGAATATATAGAGATAATAATGAATGTGAAATGGAACGATACAGATAATTTGTATGAGTGATAAAAGGAGTTTTATTTGAACACACATAAGAAGATACCATATCATGTTAAATGGATTTTCGCACATAAATGCCATTAAACTTCACTTAATGCCCACTAATATTCGTTATCTCTTAGCTTTAATGATCATAAAGGTATGCATCGTAAGTCGGGAAGAAATATTTTAGGGCCGTGGGCCTTCAAATTGTGATAATGTTGATTTTGCAATTTGCAAAGCAATATTGCATTATGCCTTATTGCTTTTCTTACCGTGTCTTATGTTTGTGCGAGATGCGAGACGCGATCTGCTCATTTATTATTTCTAAGGCATAGCTCATTTGTTAGGTTTTCTATGTAAAGACCATTTTACTAAGTGACAGACCTAAACATTTGTTTGTAAAGTATGTAGGGATTATGTTCGGGTCTTGATCGCATTTTGCAATTTCGATGGGTGGTAAGTCTGCGGTGCGTTGGAAAGACTGAGAGGGGGAATGAATCAATATTCCTTTTCAATTGTTATTTTTGTCAGTTAAATCATTTATATTTAGAACGAAAAATGAACAACATGAACAAATGATTTTATTAATATAATCTTTACAATAAATCAAGTACAATGTATATAGGGCTCCAACCAGTTGTCAAGCACTAACTTAGACTTTTTGTGAGGCTCCAACCTCTAGGGCACCAACCCTGTCTTGTCAAGGCACCAACCTTGGATTTAGGAGCACAAACTCCAAGGACACCAATCCTTCCAATTCGGAGGCACCAACCCCAAGGGCTCCAACCCTATGCTATATATTGTCTAGATATGTTTGGTAGTTATACTCTGCTCCCAACATCTTCTTCACTGAATTTTGTATATATACACCTTCACTGCTACATTAATGACAACCTGTCTTCATATGAAGGAGACTTCACAACTCTTCATATTTCCCTAACAGAGACTGCAAAATTACCCCATGATGCTTTCAAATAGGCATCATGATCTCCAATAATGTTTCCAAGATTTGTTGAAGCTTTCCAACAAGATATATGCGCTAAGCCTCAATATATGCACAAAAGCAATTCTCTGTTTTCAAGTCTTTGTTCTTTACTATTGTGGTAACTGTTTCAAGCATGACTACTTCTCACTGTTCTTTCTATCACAATCTCTTACTTCCCAGAAATAGACTCCCAAACGTTTCAATGCTGGTGCTGGCTACTGCTCCCTTCAAACGATGTCAGATGAAACTTTATTTTTCCCCTTCACAAAATTGTTCTTCAGGTTACATTATGTACTTAATTAATTCATCATGGGTCCGACCCTTTCAAAGATTAACCCGATCAACATAATTTCTTCATCCTTCAGCTTCCTCTTGTCCTACTGAACCTTCGGCTTCCTTCTGCCCTGCTGGACCTTCGGCTTCCTTCTGTCCTACTAGACCTCCGACTTCCTTCTATCCTATTGGACCTAGGACTTACTTCTGTCCTTCTGCTTACTTCTCTCTCACTCAATCTTTGGCTTCTTTTGTACCTTCATCATCTTCCAGACCTTTGTCTTCTCGACCTTTCCACTTCTTCCTTTGTTCACTTGACCTTCCAGCTTCCTCTGTTCCTTCAAGTTCACGAGTTGTGAACTATTACCTCTTCTCTGTGATAGATGCCCGAGATATGTTACCCATATGGAGGTCCCATATGCGACGTCATCACCTTTAATCGCAATCTCAATTTCCGGAGGTCTTCTCATAACATAGTCGATCCCCTATGGTCGATGGAGTAGATGCGATATGATCTTAAGCAGCTGTTAATAAACCTGTCATGTCCACAACCTTATCAAAATCGACAGTTTGTAGGACTTTGACTAGCACATGGATTAAAAAATGGCCTTAACCCCCACAGTTGACCGTGATCTAAGGGTTGACTATGAGATCGACAGTTAGGATTGTGTGTGGGACTTCAGCCACGATCAAGGAAGTTCGTACTTTCCTACCCCTGCTCTTCCGATAGCTATTGCTCCTGTGACTTCTCTTCACTCTTCCGCTCTCCCGTATTTTTCTTCTTTACTCCTTTGTTATCACTATTGCTCTTTGTTCTTTCGATAACACTTACCCTTAGGAATATGCGATAACCTACTTCTCTTTCTCTGATGACTTGTTTCTTTGATGGATTTCGATAAGCTTTTCATCTTACTCTTTAGCTTCTTGCTCCTATTGCTTTATTGGATCTATTGCATCATTTGCTATTTAATTGACTTCCCGCACCATTTGTTGTTCAATTGACCTCCTGTGTCATTTGTTATTCAATTTACCTCTTATTGTTTAATTGTTGTTCAATTGACCTCCTGCGTCATTTTCTATTCAATTGACCTCCTGCTATTTAATCCACTTGGGTCCTCCATCTCATTATATCAGCATATATCAAACTTTCATCACTATGAGCATTATGATCAATGGGCATCAATGGGCAATCATGTATCAAAGAATTTGCCATCACAAACACTGCTATATTGACATCAATGACAACCTAGATTAACAATCTTCCCCTTTGTCATTGATGGTAATATTCTTCTTCTCTCCCCCTTTGACATCAATTGGAAAGGAGTGCACAAGGACTCCCCTTGTCAAACTGCTTATGTTCTTTATGAATTGTATATTTTTATGGGTATGTTACTCCCCTTGTCATGGTGCTCTTCTTTTTACTCAATATAAAAGGATTGTTGCCTCATCATCAACTAGCACATTATCCCCTCTTCATGTGTCATAACTTATTCATAATGCTTTCGACAATGCTTAAAGATGCTCCATTTCAATGCTTCCAAATAGGCTCCAAATAGCCATACACCAAATGTTAAAGTCCAAGTTTTTATGCTTCTGCAATCCAAATTTTGTTGTCTTCATAGTCAGAATTAAGGAATCTTTATAGTCTAAATCAAGAGAAGATGCCACTGAAATTGTCATTCTCACTATCTTTCTTCAAATCAGGATTCCTTTGTATCTTTGTGCTTCTCCTTAAGTTACTGATATATATTCGACTGCACAACATTCTCCTTTCTATAGTCCTTTTGATGAGCCATCTTTTCTTTGTGTTCTTGTAAAATTATCTGCAAGTTATCTCCACTAGCATATTTTGATATCCAATATGTGACTATGTTTTAAATTCTTTCACTGGTTGACAACGTTTTGCAATGCTTCATTTATGCTAGATTCTTCCAACTGTTCTTACTTCAAGCTCCATTCCCAGATGTGTTTGTTTGTTTGAAGATTGCCTCTATTACTGTCCTGATTTACCTGTTCTCACATTATATCCCCGAATCGAGACATTCAACTTTTGTAATACCAACAACATAGTTATTAGCTCTATTTCTCTTAGCATTGGATGGCCTTATCTACTGCTCCAATTTCTGCTTAGTGATCAAGTGGAAAACATCTTCAACAATAGTTTAAAGAATGGTTACAAGATCATGTTCTTCAATGTAGTGCTTCTGAGAAATGATATTTATCAAAGGATGATTATTAATATAGCTCAACAAGGATTTCATAAGGACCCTTTCATGAATAGCTTCTGCAATAATAATCAAGAATCACAAGCTCCCCCTAATTGTATGCATGGTCTCTTTTTGGTAGAATCCCATCATAAAACACTTGAAATATCAAGAATATCTTCATCAAGTCAACAACATTTGTTGTTGGCTGGAGAGTTTAGGAGATTTTCAGATTGTATTTGTTTTCTTCTCCATACTTGTGTAACTTTATTTTCTGGCACGGTTCTAACTTGAGAAGGTGCCCAAATGAAGTTACAATATGTGCCATATGACCAATGTTATAACACTTGAAGCATTCTATGTTGTTCATGAATAAGAATTCATGACTTCTTGCGGAATTGCTTCTTGGAGATTGACGGGGATCATTATATGCCCTACAATCTTTTGCCACGTGTCCAAAGTTTGTACAAGAATAATAATAACCAAGAAATAAACTTTGGTACTTGGGAGATGGAGATTTCCTTGATGTACTTCTGAAGCCTTTCTACCTTGAGATCCTTTGATGATAATTATTGCTTCTCGCATCCTTGACAACATGTGCATTTCTTCTTAAAGACTCGTGGGATCCTTGAGTCTTTAAGAAATTCCTCATTCTTGCTTCCCGTATATCAAAGTTTGCATTGAACCATGGAGCCTTCACAAATTGATTGACTTCTATTTCAGTGGTAGAGGCAGACACATCTTTAGGAGGAATGGAGACTTTCTTCCTTGGCTTCGCCATTTGTGTTCTAATGATCAACCTTCAAGCTGTTAGGATTTTGAGTGAAGGAACTGGATCTGATACCAATTGTTGGAAATACTGAGAGGGGGGCTGAATCAATATTCATTTTCAATTGTTATTTTTGTCAGTTAAATCTTCTATATTTAGAACACAAAATGAACAATAGGAATAAATGATTTTATTAATATAATATTTACAATAAATAAAGTACAATGTATATAGGGCTCCAACCAATTGCCAAGCACCAACTTGGACTTTTTGTGAGGCTCCAACCTCTAGGGCACCAACTCTGTCTTGTCAAGGCAACAACCTTGGATTTAGGAGCACCAACTCCAAGGACACCAATCCTTCCAATTCTAAGGCACCAACCCCAAGGGCTCCAACCCTCTTCTATATATTGTCTAGATATGTTTGGTAGTTATTCTCTGCTCCCAACATCTTCTTCACTGAATTCTGTCTATCTACACCTTCATTGCTACATCAATGACAACTTGCCTTCATATGAAGGAGTCTTCACAACTATTCATATTGCCCTAATAGAGACTGCAAAGTTAACGATTGAGATTTCAAATAGGCATCATGATCTCCAATAATGTTTCCAATATTTGTTGAAGCTTTCCAACAAGAAATCTGCGTTAAGCCTCAATGTATGCACAAAAGCAATTCTCTGTTTTCAAGTCTCTGTTCTTTACTGTTGTGGTAACTGTTTCAAGCGTGAATGCTTCTCATTGTTCTTGCTATTGCGATCTCTTACTTCCCAAAAACAGACTCATAAACGTTTCAATGCTGGTGCTAGCTACTGCTCCCTTCAAACAATGTCATATGAAACTTTATTTTCCCCTTCACAGAATTGTTCTTCAGGTTGCATTATTTACTTGATTAATTCATCACGGGTCTGAGCCTTTCAAAGATTAACCCAATCAATATAATTTCTTTGTCCTTCGACTTCCTCCTGTCCTACCAGACCTTCAGCTTCCTTCTGTTCTGCTGGACCTTTGGCTTCCTTCTATCCTAATGGACCTTCGGTTTCCTTCTGTCCTGCTGGACCTACAACTTACTTCAGTCCTTCTACTTACTTCTCTCTCACTCAATCTTCGGCTTCTTTTGTACCTTCATCGTCTGCCAGACCTTTGGCTTCTCAACCTTTCGACTTCTTCTTTCGTTCGCTTGACCTTCTGGCTTCCTCTATTCCTTCAAGTTCACGAGTTGTGAACTATTACCTCTTCTCTGTGATAGATGCCCGAGATACGTTACCCATATGGGGGTCCCACATGCCACGTTGATGAGCCCCAAAAATGGGTAACTTATTGGGCTAATTTTGCTTATTGTTCTCCATTAATCCACCATTCTTCATAGTTTATGAATGCTTTTGAGTATATTTATGTTAATTGAACGAATGAGAATAGTCACTTGACCATGGAGTCTAACACGTGTTTATTGCAGATTTTTGGACAACTTTTGGACCAAGGTCAAGCATTTATGAGCTAGTTGACAACCAAGTACGAGGGGACAAGGCTGAGGGTTTGTAGGAAGGGGGTCTCCTACACTAAATTACCCTTCCTCGAGTTCACCACCATCAGCTCGGAGTTCAGCAGCCCACCGAAGATGATCCCCAAGGGCAGCCGAGCAGCTTTTGTAAAGTGGATGATTACTTACAGTTTGGAGCAGCTAAGCCCCTTGAGTTAAGGAGGGCTGTTGGAGGTCCTTGTAGTGTGTAAGTAGGAAGGCTTCTAGCCTTCTTATGCTACTTCTTGAACATTTTGTATTTTGCACTTTAGTGCTGCTTTGCCTCCTAGCCCATTTTGGAGCTTTTGCTGTAAACATTTTTGTGACATGGTTATTTTTTGAGTAATGGAGATCAGTTTCATTTTGCATCAGCTCTGAGCTTCTTCTTAGGGGGTTGTAGCTCTTGGGGTTGGGCCCAACCCAAGTGCCAGCACCTCCTTGCTGTACTTTTATTTGTTGTTTCTGTATTCATAAAATAATTTCTGCTAGTAGATTAAAATCTTGCTTGGTTACGTATGTCTTTTTCGATGGTTGAAATAGCTTTTCATGTTTAGGTTGATTTGATAGGTTGGTAAAAGAAAATATCTTCGAAAAAGGCCATCAAGCAACCTTTGATCTCACATCTCCCTCTTTGGGACCATGAGATGAGACCAGGGCGTCCTTGCTGCCACAAAAACACTGTTCTTGCTTCTTCATGCAATTGCTAGTGTTAAATTCTTAGTTGCAAAAGTTGATACAAGTTGTGATTACATGTTTAGGTCTATTATTTCTTAGTTTGCACAGTTAACTTACATAATTTTCCACCAATAAACTTCTGTTCATTATGATTGCTGGTTCCTAGGTCAAGTTAGGTCAAGATAGATAGATCTTTGGTTTGCATAGTCTTTGTTTGGCCATTTTTGAAAAATAGTGTATAGAACACCTATGAAACCTCCCTGCCAACCCTTCCTCCATAAGGAAACCTACTCCAACCCTCTAACTCAGATTCCTCCCCTTCATTTGCCACCCTTTTCTGGTTTGACCTAATTTCCATGATTTTGTGCAACATTGCTCTATCCATCCTTGAACAAATCCAACCATCCTCATCAATCCCCGGCTTCATTCGCTAGGTCCTAGACCCCTTCACATCCTCATCCAACCTCCATCTCCACTTTCCACCTTTCTTCCTCCATCAACCCCCCAAAATCCCCTTTCGGAACATCCTATAGAACATCCTGTAGAATCCCTGTAGACTTCCTGTAGAAGTTCACGAGAGCATTTTTTCGATATTCGAGCACTGTGAAACTCTTTGGAAGGGTGCTAGGGACCCCTTAGGCCCTCTTATCACCTTCCCAACCTCCTTCAAGCACCTACCCCATTTCCTTTCACCAACCAACCTCTGCATAGTCAAGAACAGTTAAAACACATGCATGATAATTCTGAAAGATTACTCAAAATACAAAAAGATGTTTTTTTCTTAGATTTCACTTCAGAAGTAACTTAGTCACATAAATTCCACCTTTCCAAGAGTCAATGGCATCCATTTCAGTACATTTAATCTCTTTTCTTGCACTAGTAGGATTAGTCGGTAAAACTAGGGTTTGCTAGGGTTTTCATTTCCTTTCAGCTTTCAGCTTCTTTCTACAAATAGATTAGCCTCCTTTGAGTTAGATTTCATCCATAACAGTTAAAAGCTTCTTCTAAGATCTCATAGAAGTTGGTTTCAGCTCCTAGCAAACTTGTGCCAGCTGATCAAGTGACAGCCTGCGGCAAGAGCTAGTACTTGTGCATACAACACTGTCGCTTCCAAGTTTATTACGAACTGTCGGGTTGATAAAAGTAAAGAAGGGAGTCCCAGGAGTTGTAGCATTATTTCTGCAATACTAGAGCCCACCATCATTTTGGTGCCATTTTTGGGGAAGCGTCAGAGTATTTGTGATCGCTTCTTTTCTTCTATTTTCTACCACAACCTTCTGCTAAGTAGTTTATTTCAGCAAGATTAGAGTAGTTGTTTCATTTCCATTCTGCAATTTCATTTCCACAAAAGTAGATTAGACATTTCCTGCTTTCATATATTAGCATTTCAATTCCGCAATTTCGATTTGCAAGCGTAGATTAGCATTTGAATTTTGCAATTTCAATTCTGCAAGCGTAGCTTAGCATTTCATTCATGCAATTTAATTTCAGCAAAATAGATTATTCCTTTCCTAATTTCATTTCAATTCCACATTTCCATTTCAGCAAGATAGATTTTAGTTAGTCGTAGTTCAATCTATTTCAGTTTTGCAGGTATAAGCAGAAAAATAAAAAAAATCAACCAAAAAATATTCCATTTCATGCCTCGTAGGAACAGAGACAATACATGAAAATTCTTACCCAACACCCCCACTACATTACTGAGTCACCCTTCTCTCTTCTTTGGTGCTAGTGATCCAGAAGAACCTATAGGTGAACCTCCAGAGTTTTACGAAGATCCTATAATAGAAAAAGAGCAAGAGAAGATTCCTCTTGAGACCATGGTTGAACACAAAAAAAGTATAGGAGATGAGGAGAGAATAGAAAGTGCCTTTCCTATCCGAGAGACCAATGGGGACATGAAAATGAAAAACATAAGTCCATCAGCCTTATCTCACTTCCATGGATTGACCACTGAAGACCTAGATACCTTCTTGTTTGAGTTCGTTGTCCTTTGTCGAACTTATGATTATGCAGAAGAAAAGCAAAAGTTGAAACTCTTTCCCTCTACCCTCAAGTATGCAGCACTACGCTGGTTCATGGGGTTACCTGGAAACAATATCACAACTTGGGCTCAGATGTAGCAAGCCTTTAACAAAAAATACTGGTACTACTGTAGGTCAAAGAAAATGAAGGGAGAGACCTTTCAGATGACCATGGGAAGTGATGAGTCTTTAGAAGACTATGAAGAAAGGTTCCAACTTACTTATAAACAGGCCAGGTGCACACTTGACCCTGAGTCTTTGAAGCTGGTTCTGCTCCGAGGAGTCCCTGAAGACCTTCTAGATACCCTCCATTTGCTAGCTGGAGGAGACATCTACCAACTACCTTATGATGACATAAAGACTGTGTTTAGAAACCATTCTAGGGCAACCCGAAAAAGAGGTAGGGGGAATCCGCTTTCAACTAGTGCCACCTTCTCCAAGCATGAGTTTACAAATCAGATGGAAGACCTCAAAAGCAAGATGAGACAGACCATTGCCATGCAACTGGATACTTTCCGAATCCAATAGAAGAAGGAGGAAGCTGAGAGGGATTTGGCCATCTTCTATCCCAGATGTACAAGGAAGCATCCTAAGAACGAGTGTCCATTGCACTCAGTAGAGGTATGTTTCGTTTGTGAGGAAGACCACCCTACAAACCAGTGCCAAACCTTACCCAGACTTAAAGCTATGTACCAAGAGGCTGAGCGAGCTACTGAGCCACTCTACTTCCTCAATCAAAGGAGACGGCATGGATCCAAACCTTATCAGTAAGGGATGTAAGGGACATCCCAAACTTATTACAACCCCAACCAATCAGCTCATATACCTTCTTGGGGTCCCCCTACTCATCCTTCCTGGTTTGCACCTCCTCCTTGGTCTTATTCGTCTCAATTCCATCATCAGCCCGCTACTCATTCGTTCCATTCTCATGTTCAGCCACAACCTCAGTGGAATGCACCTCAGCTAGGGTGGAGGCCCCAATACAACTCTTCTCTCGCTATTCTGCCTCCACCACCTGCTCAACCACAACCATTGCCTCCTGCTCCTCTAAGACAACCCCAGATGCCTGCTCAACCAAACTCGAATCCCAACAGCAGACAGGCCCAGAAACAACATGCCCTACCTATGCTGTGGAGATTCAGGAGATCAACCTACAATCTGGGAAGGTCCTCCCAGATCGCCAACCTCCTCCCTCGGAGGATGAGGAAGAGAAACAAGAAAGTGAACCCAAAGCCATTCCACCCTTTCCCGAGAGACTAACAACAACCATGCAACCAAACCCAGAGGAGATTGAACTTCTAGGAGAACTTAAACAATTGTGTGTGAAAATAACACTTCTCCAGGCCATAAAATATGTACCAATATACAACAAATTAATCAAGGAGAAGTGTTTCAGGCACCTAGGCAGGCGCAAGAGAGATGCCCCTACTATCAATGTCATAGGACAGTCGTCTGATCTGATGTTGGGACAAGTAATCTGTCTGAAATATTTGGACCCTGGAAGTCCTGTAGTTGATGTCCACATCAATGGCACCATAATCCCCCACACCCTGATTGATCTAGGGGCTGCCATTAATGTGATGACTAGGGACACTATGCTCAAACTTAACCTTCAAAGTTCCCTAAGGAAGACCTTGACAGTACTGTAGTTAGCAGACCGCTCCACCGTGACTCCCGAAGGGATTGTGGAGGATGTCTTGGTCTCTGTTGATTCTTAGGAGTACCCTGCAGACTTCTTGGTCCTTTAGCCAAAGGCAAAAATCACTGGATACCCCCTCATTTTGGGAAGGCCTTGGTTAGCTACTGCGGATGCTTACATCAGTTGTCGAGCTGGGAGCATGACCATTAAGAATGGGCCTATGTCCAAACAACTAGTCTTATATCCTCCTGCCCAACCTCTACTAGAACATGACTTACCTCTCTGGTTGGAGGAGGAGGATGAGGATGAAGTTTACTCTACACCAGTGTGCACAGTGGAAGCCACCCGGGGAGGTCCTCAAACCGAGGATGACCTGAGTGAGAATTTGATTCAAAATCCACCTCCCAGTGTGCTGCCATTAGAAGAGTTGGTGGAAGATACCCAAGCCAACACTTTAGTGAACCTCTGTGTGGCCGATCTAACCTCTCCCTGAGTTAAGAATGTGGAATTTGGCCCTGAAATAACCTTGAGGATCAGCTCATCCTTATCCCCCTCTCAGGAGAAGGCGTTGTGCAGCTTTTTGAACCGCCATTTGGACGCTTTCGCTTGGAGCTATAAGGAGATGAAAGGAGTCCACCCTTCGGTCTGTACCCATCACATTTACATTAAAGAGGATTGTAAACCAGTCAGGCAGCCTCAAAGGAGAATGACTCCAGCCCTTAAAGACATTGTTAAAGAAGAACTGCAAAAGTTGTTGGATGCAGGATTCATCTATCCTATCTCTGACACCAAATGGGTTTCTCCTCTGGTGCTTGTGCCCAAGAAAAACGGGAAGTGGAGAATCTTTGTAGATTATCGAGAACTTAACAAAGCCACCAAGAAGGACCATTTCCCTTTGCCTTTCATAGATCAAGTGTTAGATGGGTTGGCCGGGAAGAAGTTCTTTTCTTTCCTAGATGGGTTCAGCAGGTATAATCAGATCCAAATCAACCCGGAAGACCAAGATAAGACCACCTTCACTTGTCCATGGGGTACCTTTGCCTACTGGGTCCTTCCCTTTGGGTTATGAAATGCTCCTGCCACTTTCCAGAGAGCAGTACTGAGCATATTTGCTGAGCTGGTTCATGATTCGGTGGAAATCTATATGGATGACTTTACTCCTTATGGGTCCGAATTCCAAGAAGCATTGAATAACCTGGGAAAAGTTTTAACCAAGTGTATTGAAATGAACCTGTCCCTCAGTCCTGAAAATGTGAATTTCTGATGACTGAAGGGACCGTGCTAGGTCATACAATTTCTTAGCAAGGATTACAGGTGGATCCTAACAGAATTACTATCATCCAAAAGGTTCCACCTCCTCAAAAGGTAAGAGATGTTATGAGTTTTCTAGGCTTAGCAGGATACTATAGAAGATTCATTAAAGATTTTAGTAAGCTAGCGTCACCATTGTTTGGTCTTTTGGGGAAAGATGTTGAGTTTAAATGGACTGACAACTGTCAAGAGGCTTTGGATGAGTTGAAAGATAAGCTGGTCACTGCCCTAATCTTGAGAGGTCCAAATTGGGCCCTACCTTTCCACATCCACACTGATGCCTCGAACAAAGCCATAGGGGCAGCCTTAGGACAAGTTGAAGAGAAGCTACCATATGCCATATACTTTGTCAGCAAAAACTTGTCCAAGGCAGAATTAAATTATACTGTGACTGAGAAAGAGCTCCAAGCTGTAGTCCATTCCCTAAATAAGTTCAGACACTACATCACTGGTTATCAAACATTTGTACACACCGATCATGCTGCGATAAGGTATTTGATGAATAAACCTGATGTGAATGCTCGTATCATTAGATGGTTACTTTTATTGCAGCAATTTGACTTAACCATTGTTGACAAGCCAGGAAAGGAAAATGTTGTTGCTGATTTTCTGTCTAGATTAGATTTGCCTGTAGGTGAAGAAGGGATGGTGGATGACCAGATGCCAGATGAACACCTGTTTGCTATTTCAGTACTCTCTCCATGGTTTTTTGATATAGCAAACCACTTGGTTTCAGCACAGTTCCCTCCACACCTATCCTCAAAAGAGAAGAGTAGATTTGTGAGGAAAAGTGCCCCCTTTACTTGGATTGGGGGCAACCTATTTAAACTCGGCCCAGATCAGATCTTGAGGTGTTGTGTTAGGGAGGAGGAATTTTTTGACATCCTCCTAACCTGTCACGATGGGCCCTGTGGAGGCCACTTTTTAGCAAAAGGGACTGCCTTCAAAATCGTACAGGTGGGCTGTTATTGGCCCACTCTTCATCAAGATGTCAGAAGATCCATTAGCCAATGTGACCGATGTCAAAGGATGGGGAAACTAACTCCAAGGGATGAAATGCCCCTCCAACCTCAAGTGACTTTCGAGCCATTTGAGAAGTGGGGCATGGACTTTGTGGGTCCTATCAACCCTCCTTCAAAACAAAAGTCTTACATCATTGTGTGCACAGATTACCTGACAAAGTGGGCAGAAACAAAGGCAATCAAGGTAGCAACAGAAGAGAAAGTGGTTGAGTTTTTGAGGGAGAATATATTCTACAAGTTTGGCTACCCAAGAGAATTAGTCACAGATCAAGGAAGTCAGTTCACCTCTAACCTGATTGAAGACCTGCTCGCTCATCACAAGATCAAGCACATAACTTCCACCCCTTATCATCCACAAGCAAATGGGTAGGTGGAAGTCACTAATAGGGCTTTGGAAGAGATTTTGACTAAAGTGGTGAGAAGCAACAGAAAGGATTGGGCTGATCGCTTGGTTGAGGCCACCTGGGCCTACAACACCACTTATAAAACCACAACAACTTTCACACCTTATGAGCTCGTCTACGGGAAGAAGGCTCTGTTGTCCATAGAGTTCAAGTACAACACATTGCGGTTGGCAGCTCAGCTGGACCTAGATCTCAGCCATGCACAACAGGAAAGGTTACTGCAGCTGAATGGATTAGATGAATAGAGAATGCAAGCCCTCCTCCACTCAGAAGTAGTTCAACTCTAGAGAAAGATATGGCATGATTGGCACCTCAACGGAAATAAATTTCAGCCAGGAGGTTGGGCGCTATTATATGACTCAAGATACAAGGATTTCAAAGGGAAGTTGAGGACAAGGTGGTTAGGACCATATACAGTGGAAAAATGCAACGACAATGGTTCAGTTCTCATCAGGACCATTGATGAAGAAGCCATCCCCATGCTCGTCAATGGGCATCGATTGAAAATCTACAGGAAACCCATTTCAGGTAGGAGTTCATTGAAACTTTGGACAAATCAGTGCTGGTAGTGGAGCAAGGCCATGTCTCTACTCCACCCACACCTTGATCATCAAAAAAAAGAAGAAGAGAAAAACAGAAATAGAATAAAAAAATCCTTGGGTGAAAACCTCTTAGAGGTGCCCAGGGCAGATAGTGACGGTGAAAACCTCCTAGAGGCGCCCCAACTATCTCTAAAAAAAAAAAAGAGGAAAAGAAAAGAAAAGAAAAAACAAGAAATAGGCCTAATTTCTGTTGAATAATTGCAGGTTGCAAGGAAGACATTGCAGGTTAGGAAGGTCACGCAAAACAAGGACAGAGGTCAACACCAGGCTACAAGCATCCCTCATAGACACTTCCTCCATGACCACTCCTCTTTCCTAGGATTTGAACACATTCGGGTTAAGGTTTCACCTTCTACAGGAAGTTCTGTATCTTCTAAAGGAAGTTCTATGTCTTCTATAGGAAGATCCTGTAGAACCTTCAGATAGGCCAAAATTGATCTTGGAAGGGAATTCGAAGGTTAGAATCTACCTGCTAAGCCTGCAAACACCCCTATTCCCGTCCATCACCACATGTCACCTTGTTTCATCTCTTTACACCTCTGTTGCACCCATCCTATTATTTGTTCCTACATAGTCACAAAAAAAAAAACCCTGTTTTCCTCATACTACCAGCAAGAACCTTTAGTGACAAATAAAGCAATAGTGTCTCTCTCACCCTACCTATCAATCTCCATCTGGACTCTTCATCAGTTGAATCCCTCGTCAGCAGTATAGCCCTGCTCGTTTAGCTTTCATCCCAGGAGGAGAAGCAGCTACAAGACATCCTACAGGAATCTTGAAGTAGCTGATCCCTCTGGGAGACATACTCTGGAGATAGGGACAACTAGAAACGACAAAGGAAACATGCAAAGGGATCATCTTGAACATGAAAATATCATCAGCAGTCAAAGCCGAGCAAAACCTGTGCATGCAGCAACAGCAACCAATGAAACGGATTCCAAAACACGTGCATGCAGCATCAACAAATAAAGGAATGGGTTCTAACACCCATTCATGAAGCAACAACGAATGAAGGAATGGTTCCAAGACTCGAAGTCTGCATAACGTGGTCATGAACACACAGGTAAGTGCCTAAACTCATTCTTCAATTGCATAAACTATATTCTAAAAATTGCATGCCTATGGAAATGGTTTGGATTGAATGGGATAGGTGGCCCGTCAACTGGCCACCCTCAGCCAGTTACATAGACTCGTGGGATCCGAACAAGCCCAGTTACATTCAAAATTTCTGACGAGACGTGCAGCCAACGCGTGTGGACTGTCCACTCAGGGAGAAATTGTCGAGATTGGTAGTGGTGGTGGCGGTTAACGGCAGAGGGGAGGTGATGGCGGTCATAAACACGCAGAGAAATTATGGCCATGACGTCGGATCAACAGTTCAGTCTGGCCACCTCATCCCCTCACCACGACTCATGCCACAGTTAAAAGATGCTTGGCTAAAACTCACACCACCTTCTGTTCATTTTGCACTTGCAACGTCCTCGACTGAAGTACGCATCCTCCGCTTCCAAAAACTGTTAACCAGTAATCCTCCACCGTTTTTTCAACTTGTTTTCGAAAATCTCCCGCATATCGGGCTCGCTCAAAGGTGCGGTGACATTCTACAGGAACTGGCAGAACTTCTATAGGAAGGGTTCTACAAGAAAAACTGCATAGCTTTCAGAAGTGGGGAAACCTAGGATTTTTCGTCGAAATTTGAAGCTCCAAATGAGGTAGGTTCGAAAAACTCCTAGATTCATGGTATGTTTTGAAAAGGTGGTGAATTGAACGGCATCAGATTGGGGAATTAGAGAAAAATCAACCTGTGAATTGGAAGTAAAATTTTTGCCTGTGTGTTGCACTGGGTTTCTCAGTTGTTTCTGCATCAAGATTCTCCTCCACGTTTCCTATTTTTAAAATTCTCCTGTAGGGAAGATATGCAACTTTGGGGGCCAGCCTGTGTATGAAAATTTTAAATTTGCATATCTATATGTGTGCTGAGAAGAAAAATTGAGCTCTGTACTCTGTCTGTAGACATAAAATTCTTCCTTTCATAAACAGACAGTTGAGTCCTGGGCAACAACAATCTTAAAACCAGGGAATCATTGCTAATTGATATTAGACACCCGAGTCACCAAGAAAAAATTCTTCCTACCCGAGGAAAATCCTGTAGAAGACAAAAACGGGGTTAGGAGAACTAGCTTGCCCCCTCTCTGGAGTGAGGTTAGTTTCCAAATTATGAAGTACATTACATGTGAAGGGAGGTTTAGCATTGTCTATGGTTATCATTTCAGGTTGCTTTGTGAACTAAGGCATGGGATTGATTTACCTCCAGCCAAGAAGATGAGCATTCCCTATTTTCTTCTTTAGTCACTAATTGAATGTGGTACAAAATTGAATGAAGGGATCCCGGATCAATTTGCCCATCATGGGCTCATCAAACTATTAGTGGAAGATGCCTTGCACACCTACACTATCCCCATATCTTGGGAAATCTTCTGAAACATGTCCCAGGATGATGATATTAGAATTTTGGCTGAAGACATCACCTCATCCAGCAGTGAGGAGGGAGAACACACTGAGAAAGGTAAGAAAATCAAAAGTGAAGAAACACAGGACATTCAAGCACAAAAAGGACAGAAAGAAAAAGGCGAAAAGTGCCAGATTGCTAAGCCCAAAACAGGAGGAGAAACAACAGCACAAACACCAAGGGAAAAGAGAATGCAGAGTAGAGCAAAGAGGGCTGAAAAAGTCCAAATAAAGGCTGTCACAGCCAAAGCAGGCACACAGGAACAAAAGGAAAAGCCACATCCTGAATTAGCAGCAAAACAGACAGAAACAATTGACACAGGGATTTCTACAGGAAGCAGGGAAAAAGAATAGCAAGAGGAGAAATCACTTGAGATATTGGCTAGGGAGGCAACAATTGTGCTTGTTCCCTTAAGCACACCTCCAAAACAAAAATGGAAGCGAAAGAGGCAAACTTCCATGTACTTTAAAGCAAGGAGGAGCACACAGATCAAAGTAGGCAGACCCCAGCCACAGTTAAAGGAGCCAATTCTCATTGAGAACACCACAACTAAACAAAAGGAGGAGCCTCCTTCAAACATATCCATCACCTATGAACGAGGAAGACCAAAAAACTTGACCTGGAGAGAGAGAATTAGGATGATGGACGCAAAGACAGCTCTACAGGAAGCTGAGACGGTTCTACAGGAAACTCTGGCTAAGTTAAAGGAGACCGAGAAATTGGAGGAAAAGGCGGCCAAGCCGTCACAGGAAAAAGAAAAGACCGAGGAAATGTTGGAACCAAGCCCTCAACCTAGCTTGGGCTCATACTACAACTTGTTAGAAGCCGAGAAGATAATTCCCTAGAAATTTGCGGTACCACTCTTCTTTTCACTAGAACAAGAAAGGGTGAGGACTCATACTTGGATGAGGATTTCCAAGTCCAAGGGTGTGGTAGAAATAGGCCACCTAGAAGAACAACTCAAGGAATCAAGAAAAGAATTGGCCATGGTAAGGCATGTGGAAAGCAGTTAGAGGGCCAAACTACAGGAAGAGAATGAGATGCTAAAACAACAGCTACAACTACAGGGACGTTATAAGGAAGACATGCCCTGCATTTTGGGTGAATAGCAGCAGCAAGAGGGACCTCCAGCAGGAAAAGAAGCATATGATGGATAGCAGAAAGAGGATAAGCTGAGGCTGAGGTTGAGGCGCTAACAAAAAAACTACAAGAGAAGGAGTCATAGGCAACAGAGGAAATACAGTCTCTAAAGAAAAAGGTACAAGAGAAGGAAGCCCAACTGGCCTACATGGCTAGCTGGGTAGTAGAGGCCTTGTATTGTAGGCAACCTGCCAAGTCATATGCCTTATATCTTAAAGATCAATGGTTGCAGTTCTAGATTAACACCTTGGCCCAAAGGGGCACCATCCCATTTCAGAACTACCAGTAATTCATGGCTTTGTGTGACAGTAGCTCAGCGGAGGATAAGGCCAAGTTATCCAAATTCTATTTACACAACTTGGCCCTTCCAAACATGAATCTGTGGGACCCCAATGCTGCATTGGGCGATGTGCAACTTATGGCCATGGCCTCTTGGCTAAATCATGAGGAAAAGAGAGCAGTAGAGATTCAGAATATTATGAATAGGGAGCTCAGTGAACCACTCATGATCAGGGAAAAACTAGAGGATACCTCAGCATTAATATATGCCCATCAGCACCTGGCCAACAACCCTCAGGCTCTTCCAGATTACATTGAAAGGCAAGCTCAGGCCATTGCTCACTTTGAGGACATGGAAAGACTGTTGGGAGACAACTGCATTCATGCTTGTACAAGGAGGTGGAACACACTATCCCACAGTTTGAAAAAAGGGGAATACCACTCCCCAACAAGGATGAGGGAGGCCTTGGCAAGGGTACCCCTCTATAAACAATCAATAAAAAATTTGCAGGCCAAATGGATCGGCCTAAGTACAGTCCTCTCTTGCTTTTAGGACTGTTGGAAGGAGTCAAAGAAGAAGAGGAACACAGGCAGTGGGAGGAAGTAGAAAGAAAAGTAGGATTTCATGACCGAGAAGAAGACATCATCTCAGAGGCCTGGGATGTGAGGGAGGCAGTCAAAGAAATCAAAGATGATGAGCTGGATTAGTTGCTCGGAGGATGAGCAACCCATTTAGCAGGAGGGTGATGATGAGCCCCAAAAATGGGTAACTTATTAGGCTCATTTTGCCTATTTTTCTCGATGAATCCACCATTCTTCATAGTTTATGCATGATTTTGAGTATATTTATGTTAATTGAATGAATGAGAATAGTCACTTGACCATGGAGTCTAACACATGTTTATTGCAGATTTTTGGACAACTTTTGGACCAAGGTCAAGCATTTATGAGCCAGTTGATAGCCAAGTACGAGGTGACAAGGCTGAGGGTTTGTAGGAAGGGGGTATCCTACACTAAATGACCCTTCTTCGGGTTCTCCACCATCAGCTCAGAGTTCAGCAGCCCACCGAAGATGATCCCCAAGGGCAGCCGAGTAGCTTTTGTAAAGTGGTTGACTACTTGTAGTTTGGAGCAGCCAAGCCCCTTGAGTTAAGGAGGGTTGTTGGAGGTCCTCGTAGTGTATAAGTAGGAAGGCTTCTAGCCTTCATAGGTTACTTCTTGAACATTTTTTATTTTGTGCTTTAGTGCTGCTCTGCCTCCCAGCCCATTTTGGAGCTTTTGCTGTAAACATTTTTGTGACATGGTTATTTTTTGAGTAATGGAGATCAGTTTCATTTTGCATCAGCTCTGAGCTTCTTCTTAAGGGGTTGTAGCTCTTGGGGTTGGGCCTAACCCAAGTGCCAACACCTCCTTGGTGTACTTTTATCTGTTGTTTCTGTATTCATAAAATAATTTCTGCTAGTAGATTAAAATCTTGCTTGGTTACGTAGGTCATTTTTGATGGTTGAAATAGCTTTTCATGTTCAGGTTGATTTGATAGGTTGGTAACAGAAAATATCTTCAAAAAATGCCATCAAGCAACCTTTGATCTCACCTTTCCCTCTTTGGGACCATGAGATGAGACCAGGGCATCCTTGCTGCCACAAAAACACTGTTCTTGCTTCTTCATGCGATTGCTAGTGTTAGATTCTTAGTTGCAAAAGTTGATACAAGTTGTGATTACATGTTTAGGTTTGTTCTTTCTTAGTTTGCACAGTTAACTTACATGAGTTTCCACCAATAAACTTCTGTTCATTATGATTGCTGGTTCCTAGGTCAAATTAGGTCAAGATAGATATATCTTTGGTTTGCATAGTCTTTGTTTGGCCATTTTTCAAAAATAGTGTGCATAACACCTGTGAAACCTCCCTGCCAACCCTTCCTCCATTATACAACCTACTCCAACCCTCTAACTCAGATTCCTCCCCTTCATTTTCCACCCTTTTCTGGTTTGACCTAATTTCCATATTTTTGTGCAACATTGCTCTATCCATCCTTGAACAAGAGATGTAGTCCACTAGATTAGGGTGAACTCCTTATTAAATTTGTTATTATGTGTGATGTTTATTTGCTGCATTATATGTCTGATATATGTGTTTAATATCAGAAGAAACTGAAGTGAAAATTTCTTGATAAACAGAAATATATATATATATATCTATATAATATATATATATATTTTATTAATAAATGAATACTGAATTGAATGATTACATTTTTAGATAAAGGCCTGGTTATATACAACCTTAGGTGCCTCTTGGTGAAAGGGCATGATCTTTGGTCATGCCCTCTTGCCTAAATAACTACAACTAATCTAATTTTACATAACCCTAACTAATTTTTACATAACATTGCCTTCCTCTTGAAAGAATGCTTTGCCCTCATAGCATACGTAACGATGGATGTTGTTGACAAAATGATTCATTCTCAAGAAGCTTCTTCTTCAAGTAAGCCCTTCCACTTGATTAGATATTCCTTGATAGTACGATGTCGAAGTTTTCTTTCTCTAGTAGACAAAATACCTTCTAGTTCTAGAATGACTCTTCCCTCATCATCTAGGTAAGAAAGTGTTGTTTGCGCTGATTGATTGTTTCCTAGTGCCCTTTTAAGGCAAGATATGTGGAAGACGTTGTGAACACAACTTGTCTCTGGAAGGCTTAAACCATACAAAACTTGGCTAATCTTTTTGTTGATTTGATAAGGTCCATAGAACTTTGGTGCCAATTTGTTTTTTCCTTTCTATTTTAAGGATAATTGTTTGTATGGTTGGAGCTTGACAAACAACCATTCTCCGACTTCAAACTCTCTTTCAGTTCTGTTACAGTCTGCTTGTTGCTTCATACGATTCCTTGCATTATTCAAGTTTTCTTTTAATATTGGGACATTTTTTGGGTTTCTTCTAGTTGTTCTTTAACAGCAGGTAGATTTGTCTCGAAAATAGCTAGATATTTCCATTTTGGAGGTTCATACCCATATAAAGCTTGAAATCGCATCATTTTTGTTGATGTATGCTAAGTGGAATTATACCACCACTCAGCAAGATGTAACCATTAATCCCACTTATTTTGTTTTTCTGTAGCGTAGCAACGTAGGTAGGCCTCCAAACATTTATTGACAACCTCTGTTTGGCCATTTGTTTGAGGGTGATAAGTGGAACTCATATTTAGGTAGGTTCCTATAAGGTTGAACAATTCCTTCCATAAATTACCCTTGAACTTGGCATCTTTATCACTCACAATGACTTTCGAAAAACCGTGTAACTTATATATAGTTTTGCAAAATATTTCAGCGATTTATTTTGCTGAGTAAGATTTCTTTATTTCCATAAAGTGAGCATATTTGGTGATTCTATCGACTACTACGAAAATCTTGTCCTTGCCTTCAGATACTGGTAATCCTTCGATAAATTTCATCGAGATTTCTTCCCATTTATGATTTGGAATGTTTAAAGGGTGAAGTAATCTCGGGGTCGTAATATTTTCACTTTTATTCCTTTGACATGTGTCACATTCTGCTACATACTTTTGAATATCACGATTCATTCCCTTCCAAAAGAAGGATTTGACGTGCATTCTAGTAAGTATTAAAAAATCCCACATGTCCAGTTGACGGTGAGTCATGTGATTCCTTGAGTATCTTAAATTTAAACTTGGAATTTGTATTTAGATATATTTTTCCCTTGTACCATAGGATATCATTCTTCCATTCAAATTTTGAGTTGTTGGGAAGGTTATTGATTATTGTTATTATTTCTAGATCCTTGGCATACTCACTTCAAATTTCGTTAAGCCACTCAAGAACAACCACTGAAATTGCAAGTAGTGTTGGTTCTTCATCCTTCCTGGATAGGGCATCTTCTACTACATTGTCTTTACCTCTTTTATGTAGTATTTCCAAGTCAAAAGTGGCAATTTTTTCAATCCATTTTTGTTGTTCTTCTGAAAGTGTTTTTTGTTGAAGGAGATGCTGGAGACTGTTGTGGTCTGTTCAAATGGAAATCTTACTTCCCAAAAGATATTGCCTCCACTTAGCTAGTACGTGCATGATAGCGAGCATTTCTTTGTTGTATGTGGATTTGAGGCGTTCTATTTTGTTGAGCTTCCTACTTTCAAAAGATATTGGATGTCCTTGTTACATTAATACTGCACCTATACCGAACCCAAAAGCATCACACTCAATGATAAATGGTTTACAAAAATATGGTGTTTCTAATATGGGAGCATTAGACATAATTTCCTTTAATTTTTCAAAACACCTTCCTACTTCCTCATCCCATAGAAACAAATTCTTCTTTAAAAGATTTGTCAGGGGTGCAGTTATATGTGCATAGATATTAATAAACCTTCGGTAATATCCAGTTAAACCTAAGAACCCTCTTAGCTTGGATATATTGACAGGTTTGGTCCATTGTTTTATAGCTTTGATTTTATTAGGGTCCATCTTTACGCCTTCATGGGATATAATGTGTCCAAGGTATTCTACTTCCTCCTTTCCGAAGGTGCATTTGGATTTTTTTGCATAAAATTGATGTTCTTAAAGTAGTGTAAGAACTTTGTCCAGATGTTGCAAGTGCTCTTTCCAAGTTTTACTGTAAATTAGAATATCATCAAAGAATAGTAATACAAACTTCTTAATATGTGGACAAAATAATTTGTTCATAGTTGCTTGAAACGTTGTTGGTGCATTGGTTAATCCAAACGACATTACTTTAAATTCATAGTGACCTTCATGTGTTCGGAATGTCGTTTTTGGTATGTCTTCCAATCTTATTCTAATTTGATAGTAGCCTGATCTTAAGTCCAATTTTGAGAAATACTTTGTGCCATGTAGCTCATCCAACATTTCGTCGATAAAGGGAATTGGAAACTTGTTTTTTATTGTCATTTTGTTTAATCCTCTATAATCAATGCATAGCCTGAATGAACCATTATTCTTCCTTGCCAATACCACTGGAGCAGCATAAGGACTTCTACTTTTCAAGATGATCCCAAACTTTAAAATGTCTTGGATTAATCTCTCAATTTCCATTTTTTGATGATTTGGATATTGGTATGGCTTGATGTTGACAGGGTCTGATCCTGCCTTGACTTCTATTGTATGCTCAATTTCCCTATTAGGCGGCATCTTCATAGGTAGGTCTTGAAATAATTTTTCATGCTTCCGAATTAGATCTTGTATCTCTGATGACTCTTCACTGGTCATATTTGTAGATAACATTTCTAATTGGTGACATTGTACTACATAAGTGGGTGCTCCTTTTCGAATCATCTTCATCATCTGAGATAATGATACAATTTGATTCTCTGGTGCTTGGAATCCATGTAATTTGTACTTCTGACCTCCCCATTTGAATTTTATAAATTGTACTTGATGGTTGGTAGCATAAGTACCTAAAG
Organism: Pinus taeda; assembly: GCA_000404065.3. Classification (NCBI taxonomy): domain Eukaryota; kingdom Viridiplantae; phylum Streptophyta; class Pinopsida; order Pinales; family Pinaceae; genus Pinus; species Pinus taeda. Next base: position 292,514 of record APFE031071321.1, read on the forward strand.
TTTGTAGTCATTGGATACCTAAGACTACATCTAGTCCTCCTAATGGTACTGTGAAGAACAGAGACTCTAAATTGAAGTCTTGAATCTGCAATTTGACCTTATGGTATTTCCCCACCTTTTAAATCTTATTACCATCAGCTACCATCACTTTCATGTTTCGTAAGGGAAATGAAAAAATATTGAGTCTCTTTGCCATGATTTCATCTAAAAAATTGTGTGTGCTACCAAAGTCGATGAGAACCACTACGTTGTTCTTCTTTATGTGTCCTTTTAACTTTAAGGTCATAGGTTGTGATATACCTATCATAGCTATAATGACACTTGCAGAATACTTCCATCATCTAATTTTGGTCAGAATTATGGGGCATCTTCTATTTCATCTATGTCAGAATCTTCACTATTTGAATCATTGGTTGCTTCACAATTATATATATTCTTTGGTTCTTTTCCTTTAGCACATCTATGTTTGGGTTCCCACTTCTCACCACAACATTTGCATTTACCCTCTTTTATCCTTTGTGTTTCCACATTATATTTTTCATCTTCATGACTATGTGGTGGAACATATCTTATATTGTTTGAGTCCGCATACTGGGATATTCTTTGTCTTGAATATGTTTTTTCGGATTTTGACCAAAATATTTGTTCGAATTTCTTTTTTGCTATTTTTGCTTTTCGTCTTGCTACTTCTATTGATGTAATGTCATGCATCTCAAGTTCTACTTGTAAATGGGTTTTGAGTCCTGATACGTATGATTTAATTAGACGAGATTCTGATAACCCAGGTACTCGTGTTACTAAGGTCACCCATTCTTGAGTGTATTCATCCACACTTCCTTTTTGTCGTAATTTGATGAGTTTTGAAAAGAACTCTTCTTCCTTTACACCTTGGAATATTTTAAAGAATGCATCCCTAAATTTTCTCCAACTAGTGACATGTGTAGTCTTTTTCCACCACATATACCAATTATATGCTTCCCCTTCCATTTTCATGGATGCGTGCCTGAGATTTTCGTCATCATCATTGATGTCATATATCTCAAAGTATTCTCCTGCTTTATTTATCCATGCAACATTGTTTTTTTCGTTTCCATCGAATTTAGGCATCTCGACTTTTTCCCTTCGCTGGTATGTCACTAATGGTTGAGCGAAAAGGGGTGTTGGTGGTTAAAGGTATCCCAGAGTTTCTTGTTTGTAAGAGTCACGTTACTCATTTCTTGGTGGGGTGTCGCTGATTTTTTTTTGGGATTCAGCTTTTTCATGAGAGTCTGTTGACTTCATTGAATCTGATGAGTTGTGCTCTTGATTTTCTTTATTTTCTTGTAGTAGTTGTGCAGGTGTATAATTCATCTTTTTACACAAAATTTTCAGCAATGTTAAGGCCTCTTTGAGATCTACTTCTGTTTGGACACGGTTATTTTCTATCTTTATTTCTATTCGATTTGTTGTATCCTAAAGATTTTTTATATTGTCAACCTGCCCCTTAAGCTTCATCTGGAAATCATCTAATCTTTTATTGACCTCATCGTAGTTGTTATTTATCTTATGTTCTGCGTCAACCAATTTTTTTTGGAAATCCACTATTGTCATTGTCGACATTGAGCGAGTTTGTGGGGGCGTGTATTTATCAGCCATCTTAAATTTTTTTTTAATTAATTAAATTAACGTTATATATATATAACTTATAACTTATAATTAAATTAAAGTTATTTATTATATATAACATCTATCTATATATATATATATATATATATATATATATATATATATATATATATATATATATATATATATAATAGATATTTATAAATGATATATATATATAATTTTGACATTATAAATATATTATATATATCTACCGCTGACGGTCACGTCTACTGGTGGGGGTCACCTCTCGTTTGATCGTTCAAAAGAAAAACCTTCGAGCAACTAACACTGTCGAGCTCACCGCTAATGAATAGAACACGGATATCACCCAAGACTATTTCAACACAGCGGCAGGTTCACCACATGGAACCAAATATCCCTCCGCAGAGAAAACAACGTCGGTTCCTGAGGGTTCAGCGTCTTACCGCAGGTTACTACAGAACTTGCCGCAGGTTATCATAGAAGGTTCGATCTTAAGGGCAGCAGCCTTCCGCGGATGTCTCAAGCCCGTAACAACACACTCTAACAGCACACGAATAATCCACACACACTGCTATTTTTTGAAAGCCCATAGGGCCTAATGGCCCAGTTATATACAACATTAGGTGCCTCTTGGTGAAAGGGAATGATCTTTGGTCATGCCCTTTTTCTTAAATAACTACAACTAATCTAATTTTACATAACCCTAACTAATTTTTACATAACAGAAACAAATCAAGTTAAAGCACTTAAACAGATGAAAACAAACAAACACATACACCTGTTTCAAGTACATAATTCCACAATTGTCAACATAAGCTAGATCATGTTTGTTTAAGCTTTGGAGTGGGAGGTTCTTGTAAGCATGAAAAGTTGTTCAAACCCTCATTTCAGATCAGAAAAGGAAATCAGATGATCAGGATTTCCATCAGACACCAAACATGCCAACGGATTACCACCATTCCAAACCTGGATGTGGTATTTAGCTATGGTATGGCACTAGGTGGTAGGTGAGGTGACCCAACAAGAAGAAGACACATAACGTATGACGATTGGTTGATAATGATGATTTGGCATGTTGAATTTTATGTCAGGATGGCATCAATAAATGATGTGGCATAAGTGACACATGGCAAGGAATTTTGACATTTTTGGGTGGCCATGTGGGCCAAATACATGTGAAATGTGGCACAAATCAATGAGAAACATGTGGAAGTTAGCTGATTTAAGGGTGAAATCATCTCTCCAATTAAAGGTCCAGGTAGAGGCTAAGAGATGGAGGTCTAATATCGAGATTCCAAGACTAAGAAATGCAGGCCAAGACAAAAAATTCTCTGTCAGTAGATGTGAAATTTCACTTGTCACCTCATGTTTCATCAGTAGGATTGGCCCTAAAATTCTTCAATGGAGGCAAAGTCTATGGTAGTATTTTAACTTCCAGCCCACAGTTTTAATATTTCATAATGACAAAGATTAATTTATTATGTAACCCAGCAACAAAAAGGTATTAGATAACCCAAGGTAATAAATCAATATCAAAATTGTAATGATGTCTCTTACCTTAGAAATTTGGGCGTAAGACATCTTATAACCCATATCTATATAAAAAAGAATTAATGTTCTTTGTCTTGCAATGATATCAGAGCACTCATGACTCGATGCCACCTTCTTGGTGTTGGTATCATGGTGTTAGAATTGATGTGAATCATGGAGCCAATTGCATTATCATTGATGTGAACCATGGAGCCAGTTGTGTTGGCATTGATGTCAATAAGATTAATGAGTTGATGATTTGATGATCAGGTGGTTGAGCTTGCATGACGATGATTAAATTATTGTTAAAGATTTTTGAGGTATGTTGAGGTCCTCGAGGTGTCTGAGGAAGTGTTGAAGAAGACAACAACAATTTTGAGTAGAGAGTTTGAATTTGATAAAATATAATGCTTGCAAATTTGGCCTTCATAAATTTGGCGTTCACAAATTTGGCATTAAGAAATTCGACATTTACAAATTTGGCATTCATAAATTTTGTGTTTGCAAATTTTTCATTTAGAAATTTGGTGTTTGAAATTTTGGCATTCGCAAATGTAGTGTTCAAAAATTTTTCGTTCACAAATTTGGAGTTCAGAAATTTTGCATTCAGAAATTTGGCCTTAGCAAATTTGGTGTTCACAAATTTGGCATTAGCAAATTTTGCATTTGAACTCATAAAAAATATGTGATTGAGTTTGAAAATATCTATCATTCAATGAATATAATTGTGGATCGAGTCAAGGAGAATTATTCAATGTACTTGACCGAATCAATGATGTATGAAGAAGGGTGATTGGTTCTCCATTTCCTGATATAATTATTGTTTAATAATTCCAAAATTTTTATTTATATGATAAATTTTTGTAGAGGAAAGGTTGGAAAGAGAGAGAGATTAGAGCCCAATGATCATATCATGTGCATAAAATACACTTGTATTGTGTTGTAATGATAATATGTTTGCATGTGGAAAAAAATACAGTGAGATTGTTGTAGCAAAGCATCTATCCGTATTGGTTGAGTATATTTGCCTTGCAAGTTGTGATTAGAGTTCATATGTTGTTGTGGGTTTGTGTGTTGATATTAGTATAGTTTTGTCAGTACCATGGAAAAGGGTTTGCAAAGATTATATTGTTGTTGTTAGCATATGTATTGTATTGTTGTAGCTATGTAATATGTATGATCATGTATTGTCATTTTATTGTATGGCTATAGTGTTAATAAGTATGTTGTTGGTGGGGTTTTTCATTATGATATATTGTTGATATGAGGGTTTGATATGTTGTTGAGGTTGTTGTTACAACGAAGATGTTTTTGTGGTATTTTTGAGAATAATGTTTGTGGTAGAACTTGTATTTCATATTGAGTTTGGGTTGAGCAAACAAGACTTGGAGGATCTAGTATGAAAATTAGATGAAACAAGGTCCATATTATTGAGCAGAGTTTGTTATAGGTGAATCCAGTTTGAAAATGAATGAGATGTGGTCCACTATAGTCTAAGGGTTGGGGCCTTCAACATAGAAAGTGGTGGTTTTCTCAAGGAGTGGTGGATTCCTTCCAGTGGTGGTTGGAGAAACTATTAGAGGTAGTGGCCTCCAACGGGTTGTGACCTACAACAGGTGGTGGCTTGCATAGTTGTGGAAGTGGTGGCTCCATTAAATTACTCGCTTGGAGAAAGTGTTTTCTTGCATGCATCACAAGTTGGGGCTTGCACGCTGGTTGTTGTAGAAAACCTGTGTAGGTTAACCCAATAATGCAATATAAATCAAAGTAGAATACTATAACCTACTTCTACTATCAATTTGCAGAAGCTTAAAGATCTAGCTGAACAACATAACTAGAAGACGAATAATCAATGGCACAATACACATGAAAATACTTTGGGGAAATCCTCAGATAAAACCCCACACTATTGTTATATCATACATGGTGGAAATACATAGGAATTATACAAAGCCTTAGCTCTCACAACTAGCCAGCTCTCAGTACAATCCTCACAGATGCTCACATGCAATCTTGGTTTCTCTCCAACCTTCCTCTCAGTCCTCCAAGCTCCTATTTCCTTGCATTGTTCCTTGTGGATGACTTGCTTATTACCAACTGGAAAACCATACCTTCAAAACTACACAATCCTTAAGGATAAATACTTGATTGCATGAAAGAGTTTTCTCCATAAGAAAACACATGCAACTGATAATACACTGTCCTTAAACATTAATCTCAACTAGATCTTTCTCAGAATAGACATGCATGAGTTTATGATGAGGGAATCTTCATTTAACTGGAGTAGCACTAGTTGAGTGCATTAATGCATCAACTGACTGTTAACTCACTATTAGTTCCTCAAACAGTTTGGAACTAATTTAATTGGACTTAACTCAGTAAACCGAGTTAACTAATTACAACTCAAATATAACTCAATCTTATCTCCTTAATTTAAGGGATAACTCTTGCATGACTTCAAAAATGCTTCTAATTTGAATTTCTCCAACTAATTAATTTAAAATAAATTAATTAATTATTTCCAGGTAGTTGTTAAGACTAAATTCGATTTTAATTCACAATTTAATTCAAGGACAAATTAAATTGGAAATATTCTTGTTGCCATATTTCAACACTCCCTCTCAACAAGAAAGGGATTATCTGCCACCCCGATCCTGTCTCTATGGAACTCAAATTTACACTTTGACAATGTCTTTGTCAAAATGTTAGCATCTTGCTCCTCTATCAAAATATACTGCAAAAACATGATCCTCTTGATCTCCTTGACATGTGAAAAGCCACAGAAAAAAAAATCTTGCCTTATGCTTCTCCACACTACCATCAACAACTTTCTTTACCTTGTAAAGCCAACGGGAACTCACAACTGACTTGTTCTCCAGTCTGGGAACCACGTCCCAAACACTTTTATGAACTATGGATTCATTCTCCTCCACCGTAGCATTAACCCAAATTGGTTGCTGCACTGCTTCCTCAAAGGAAGATGGCTCGGTCTCAACACATTCCCCAGCAAGGGCCATGTATCCAGTGTACCTCTCAAGTGACCTCCTCTGTCTGCGCTGAGAATATGGTGCTCTCGCATTATCTCTCGCATCCTCCAATAATCTATCAGTTTCTCTTGTGCGCTTCCATCGATCTCTGGAAGACTCTGCTTGAGTGGATGTCTCCACTCCAGGAACCTCTACATGTGGCTACTCCACATTAGTCTGAGGATCCTCCTCCTTAGGAACCAATAGTTCCTCCATAGCCTGTAGTTGGAGCTCCCTCTCAAGGGAAACTCGCATGTCCTTCTACTCATCAAACTTGAGATCTATGCGAACCATTGTCCTCTGACTGGTATGTTGGAAATAATACTGAGAAGGGGGTGAATTAGTATTAGCAATTCAATAACTTTTCATTTCCATGATCAAATTTATATATGCTACTTCAGTTAATGGAACTCACATGTTTACGCAACTGTGTTTAAGGCAACTAGTGTATATCCAACAAACTTATGATTCAGTTAATTCATCATATGTTGATCTTTAATCAGTACATCAGAACTTCATTAACCATATAAACAGTAACCAAGTGTAGTAATAACAGAACAAACCATCACACATAAGAAACACACATGAACACCAAGATTTAAGGTGGAAACTTAATGCAGGACAAAAACCACCTGCTACTGTCTTCTTTTAATATAAGAAAAACCTGTTTACAATCTTGTACTGGCACAGACTCGTACCAGTACTTAGGCACCCACCTGTAGAAGGCTACAACCTTCTCTCATTCTCCATCTTCTACTAGAAGGGAGCTACAACCCCCTAGCTCTTGTACTAGCCGATATATTTACTAGTACGTAGGCACCGGCCTACAGAAGGCTACAACCCTCTCTCATTTTCCAGCTGCTACTGGAAGGGAGCTCCAACCCCCTGGCTCTTGTACTGGCTGATATGTTTACCAGTACATACGTGCTGGCCTACTGAAGGCTCCAACCTTTACTCTTCCTCCAGGGACCACGTTTCATAAATTTTCATATTGGATACTCCTGGAACACAACACCATAATCTGAAGGTCGCGTTTCATCCAATTTTCATAATGGACCTATCAACAACATTAAAGCTCAAAATAAATCACCACTACAATACACCCATTGCATTAACCAATCATTAAATACCCAATCATTAATATTTGAATCACCCACAACTGAATCACTAAAGACCTATCATCAAAACACAGTCACCAAAACACAGAGCAGAACCCAAAACTCTGCAACAACCACTAGAACAAACTGAAAATTTAGATATCATATTTCATAATGTATATGCTACTATGATGAACTGAACCAGCGGGTATACACACTTTTACCAAAGAAAACCCACGTATAGATCTACAAATACTAACCTAAACACTTCACAGTTATTTAAGAATTCAGACATACCTAGATCATAACATTTGTATTATAAAACATGCGTCAATGTTCAGATCTAGTCTATCCATAATCAAACCACATAATGATAATACATTCCAAGCCTTGAGATCCTGATCCATCATCCATCATCATCCACATAGGTGCATCCTTGGTTCATATCAAGCAAAGCATCACAAACCCATAACCTGCATTCTAGATCTCTCACTTCATCAGATATTCAATACTTGTATAGCTTGACCTAATGATCTTCTCCTCCTTTTATAGTTTTAGGCCTTTCTCAATACCATGGACCAAAACCACTTAGGACCAATACCTTGGACCAAATACCCAAGGTCAATACCTTAGACCAGATACCTTGGACCAATACCATGGATCAAAATACCATGGACGAAATACCTCAGACCAAAACTTAGTTTTCCAACATGTACGTGCTTTCCCTCTTGTGAAAGTGCATGTGTAAATTATACGCTTCTTTTTGTCTGTTAACACACATGTATACACACATTTTTCAAGGTGAACCTGTGGACAACACCTGTATCATAATGCCAACATGGTACGAAGGTACACCTGATAGTTGTGAGGTGTATCAATGTACCCCACAAATATCCCCAACTCTACTGTCAACTCAAGCTTCTTTCGTGCATCCTTTGTCACATGGAAATATACCAATGAGCCAAAGATCCTGAAGTGACCCACATCTGGTCTCTTACCAGAGAAATCTTCCTCTAGTGTCTTCATCTCAAATATGCAATGCGGGCTTCTATTTTGAAAATAGACCACTTTGTTGCATGCCTCAGCCCACAAGTGAAGTGGTAGGCCTTGGTCATGTAACATTGCCTGTGCTACGCCTACAATAGTTATGTTCTTCCTCTCGGCCACCCCATTCTACTGTGGGTTATGAGGTGCCGCCAACTCTTGTTTAATTCCTTCCACTACACAAAAGTCCTTAAACTCTTGAGAGATATATTCTCCACTGTTGTCGCTTCTCAAGGCCTTGATCTTCTTCCTTGGCTCTTTCTCGACCAAAGATTTGAACTCACAAAACTTTGTGAAGGTTTAGTCCTTCTTCTGCATGAAATAAATCTAACATTTACAAGAATAGTCATCAATGAAAATCACATAATACCTCTTCTTCGATGTGGATGTCGTCGAGAATGGTCCACACAAACCAGTATGAACTCACTCTAAGATAGCCTCTGCTCGACTGTCTCGATCATGAAAGGAATACTTAGTGTACTTTCCCAAGGTACAACCTTTGCATGTGTCAACTTGCTCAAGTTTACCTTTGGGAAGTCTTGTAGATATCTGCTACATTATCTTTAAAGCCCCATGATGCAAATGGTGCAACCGCCTATGCCACAACTCACCAATGTCTTGGATTTGCACCAATTCTACTTTTGTACTCAATGCTGCAAAATCATCTACCTCTAGTTTATAGAGATTCTTCACCTAAATCCCTATCCTCTTGGTCTGACCCATGGTTATGTGTCTTAGGAACGCCTTTCCTTTACTGAAGAAAACATCGTAGCCTTTGTCCTCCAGCATCACGATTGATACCAAGTTCTTCTTCAGTCCATGCACATATATCACATTTGTCAAGGTGAGAGGAGCTCCATTCTCCCTCTGAAAAGAAACCGTGCCCACTCTTGAAACACTATACCTTCTATCATCACCCATCTCTATGTGCATCTTGAGGTCTTTCTCCGCCAAGGCACTGAATAAATTTTTATCACCGGTAATGTCGAATGAGGCTCCACTGTCAAGATACCAGACACAACCCATCATCAATGACACCATGCATGTGATGAGGTTAAAGTCCATTTCGAACTGAGAGGCTAATGCCTCACCGTTTGATCCTTCTGAGGATCCCTTCTTGGACTTCTTCGATGGACAATTAGTTGCATAATGTCCCATCTTGTGAAAATTAAAGCATCTTATTTTAGACATGTCACCCTTCTTCCCTCCATGAGAAGAATTTGATTTGAAATGGGAATCCTTCCCCTTCCCTTTCCTTGCCTTACTTGCTAAGGCCATATTTTCTTCATCATCATTCTTGGATGAAGAACCATCTCATGTGCTCCTCCTGATCTCCTCCTACATAAGATCCGCCCATAATTGTTCCCAATCTGGCAGATTCTCACTTCCATTCATAGACTCCTTGTTGAGGAGGTAAATCCCCTTTGCGAACATAGGCGATCCCTACTAGCCCAAACCAGGTCTAGCAACAATCATCAAACGCTATAGTGCAAGTTCCTAATTGCAAATAAATAGACCAGCGATGAAGGCCTACCTGGATTCCGACGCTATTGTTTGTAGGAGGGGTGATGCTCTCGTTCCTCTACTCCGGCAGATCACAATCCTCACGATCTCCGTGAATGGACACCTGCACATACAAGAAATGACACAAACATAAGCATAAAATCTAGCATATGCAACTATATGTCAGTCAGAAAGGACATAACTCATCATCATCATAAATAATAATAAGAGTGGAACCATAACCAATAGTCGTTCATTAATAATTAATCAAAGGAGAGTACAACCAATGTTCTGACGCTGGATTCTCCTTTGGCGGGTAGTCAGCCACACATGTCTTGCAAAGCCTGTCGAGAATAAGGACAAGCCTCTCTCTTTGGGTCTTGGGCAATAATCTCCTTGTTTGGATTTGGCCTTATGGGAATCAAGAAGGTTCTTGCAGCATGAAGCTTTTGGAAATTTGGCAATTCTGAATCTTTGGGACTAGCTTGCAAAGGAAAATGGGCAAGCTTTTATAGATGGAGGAAGGGGAGTTGGGATCATAACCAATAATAACGGGATTGGCCATATCTTCAAGGAAGCTTCCATGAGAGGTAGCAAACCACTTCCTCTCTATGGAAATGCGTAGCCAAACCACCCAACTCAAGATAGATAGCAGTCCAGGAATTTGTTAGGATGAAACTTCCACCATTTATTTGTTAAAAAACACCTCTGGTTATGGTTGGCGTGGGTGCGACTCTATGATAGAGTGCCAACTGGCGCGCCCTCTTTGGATGATTTGCTCCCTTGGCGCGAGGGCTACACTATGGAACCGCTCCAATGGAAAAAGAGCTATTTTTAGGTTTTTTAGCAGGAGATGTCTTCAGGGCAAACAAAGCTCATGTTCAGGGGAATGCAATGCAAGTGTTTGTAGGCCATGTCACTTCTCATAGGTCCCATAATGAGTCCTCCAAGATGTGGGAGAGGGGTAGCAGGGACGGTGACAAATTGTTGTGTAATAGATGCCCCCTAAAGCATGAGGCCCGAGAGAGAGAGAGGGGTGAAATGCTTTACAAGAACATGTCCAATTGAAAACATTGCCGCCGGAAAACCTGCGTGGAGAAGTACAACTGATATCTCAAATACATGATATATTTGGTATGGGCGCAGCTATTCATAGCAGAGTACACAATAATATAGATCCAAGGTATGGGCACAGCCATCCAGTGAGGATCGATAAATAGACTCAGGCATGGTCGCAGCCATCCAGTGAATGAGTCATGTAATAATCATAATAATCCACAAAATTGCAGCCTGGATCCCAGCAGACAAAATCCAGGGTCTTGCGCTCCATCTCGACCCGAACAAAGTACAAGTTCAAGCATGCGAATATAGGAGCTGAAGTCGAACATGCAGGAACATCGTCTGATTACCAGCCAATGGTGAAAGTTGTTAATAGACGCGAGAGGTACCACCAATAATGACAATGGCCCTCAAGGTACTACAGGTACAATCTACGACGTGTGAATCAGTGAGCCGGCGTCGAACACCCATAGAATCATTCAATCGGAGGCCAATGATGAAAACATCGCGTCGAATGCGAAGAACTTGTCATTGAGGCATACAGGCTCCAAGGCACCAGAAGAGAGTCTCTAAATCAGCTTCCTGGATAATGAGCTGAAGTCAACAGGAAGTGACCTTGACCGAAGGTGGGCCATAGTGTTTCCCACATCATCGACGCAAGATACAGGAAGATAATGTTTTTGTTAATTAGGATTATATGAGTTATCAGAGGGAGGTTGATATTTTCCAGAGGTCAACTTCTCTTGAACATATCGGTGGCACGATAGTGGACTTGGAAGTATTTGACATCAATCAATCAGAGGTCATGGTGACAAGGTAAAGAGTAGATGAGAGGTCAAATAGGATCACCCAAACCCATGGAGGAAAGTGAAAAACGAGATGAGATTTCCCCACCTAGACACGAATGCAGACAAGTGCCATGTTCAAGAGTGACATACTGCCGACACGACAATTATTCTGGTTCCATTTTCCCCGCCATTTCTGGCGAGTACCCCAATTATTTTTATTAACAAGCTTGACGGGGATAGCATATGCTTTTAAAATGTCATTTCGACGGAATCCAATGTCATCAAGTTTTAACGAGTCTGACAAAGGAAGAACTCGGCGTCTTTTCATGTTTAGAGAGTTTTAAAAGATAGTAGAAAAGTAAACTCCAGGGGTGTCCTTTTTCGTAAAGTTGTGTCTCTCAAGCCCGAAAAAGTATAAAACAATACTCGAAAGAACCACCTAACCATTACGATCGAGGAGTACTTTTCATGATTAGTGACTTCGACTTGAAAAAGTAAAAAAGCGACCGAAATCACGTCGTTTCGTAACCGTTAACGAGCCTGAAACGACAAGGGCCCAACGATCTTTTCGTCTTTACACGGTCAGAAAAGAGCTTAAAGGTGACCGCCTCTTATTTACGTTTAACGAGTCAAGAGGAATAACTCGGCAATCTTTTCATCTTTAAATGATCAGAAAAGAGCTGAAAGAAGACCTCCATTTTTATTCTCTTTAACGAGTCAAAAAGGGAAAAAATACTCGGCAATCTTTTCATATTTTACGAGTCAGAAAAGAGCTTAAAGCTGACTCGTCCTAGAGGAACGAGTGGTATAAAGGGTAGCAACTGGTTCCGACAATGGTGGAACTGCTCAAAACATGTAATGGTCAAGAGGTTGGCTAATAAAACCACTCATTGTTGCGGTTCCTCAGGAAAGGAAAAAACAAGCAAGTGAAAGCATATGATCAGCCAAAGAGATGTTGGTGATGGGACGAAAACAACCAAGGCTCATCTAACAGAATTTAGCGGATAAAGACAGCAATCACGAGATGTAAATCGGGTATGGGTTCATTTTTACACAAGCTTGAACCATGGAGAACTCTGCTTGGATTTGGTTTCATGTTT